>WBZZ01002573.1:55000-57500 GCA_019918135.1 Paulinella micropora | reverse complement strand
TGTTTTTTATGTTATGTTATGTTATGTTATATGTTATGTTATATGTTATGTTATGTTATGTCATGTTATATGTTCTGTTATGTTCTGTTATGTTATGTTATGTAATGTTATATTTTGTTATGTTATGTTATGTTATGTTATGTATGTATGTATGTATGCAATATAATGTAATGTAATGTAATGTAATGTTATGTCATGTCATGTCATGTCATGTCATGGTATATTATGTTATGTTATGTTATGTTATCTTACGTTATCTTATGTTATCTTATGTTATCTTATGTTATCTTAATGTTATCTTAATGTTATCTCAATCTTATGTTATGTTATGTTATGTTATGTTATGTTATGTTATGTTATAGTATGTTACGTTATGTTATGTTATGTTATGTTCATGCATGTTGTGTTATGTTATGTTATGTGTCAACAGAGGGTGAAATACATATTTACATGTATCTATATGTATAATATTATATTTTTCATGTGTCAATAGAGGGTGAAATACATATTTACATGTATCTATATGTATAATATTATATTTTTCATGTGTCAATAGAGGGTGAAATACATGTTTATATGTATCTATATGTATAATAATATATTTTTCAAGTGTCAATAGAGGGTGAAATACATATTCATATGCATCTATATGTATAATATTATATTTTGCATGTGCCAATAGAGGGTGAAGAATCACGTTGCTAAGGTTTAGCCCCCGTACATTTGTATATGCATCTATATGTATAATATTACATTATGTTTAATATTTCAACAGAGGGGGTATAGCACCCCTACATATTGATATATGTCTTTATGTGCAGTATTATGTTTAATATTTCAACAGAGGGTGAAAAATCACGCTGTTTGGGTATAGCCCCATACTTGTATACTATGCGGCAAGCCACAAATTTGACGTGTTTTGCGGGCGAGCCGGAGCCGGGCCGGCGAGCCCGCAAAACACGTCAAACTTGGCGCGCCGCATATGTAGTTTTATCGGTAACCTGACCACATTTTGTGGAGGTGACCGATAAATATTTCTGTGTTTCTAAATGCTCAATATTACCTAGATAAGCATTATGTTTATATATATGTATGTCAAAAGAGGGTGAAGAATCAAGCTGCTCGGGCATATAACCCCCGTACATATGTATATGTGTGTATATGCATGAAGTTATGTAGATGGATATGTATCTGTCAAAAGAGGGTACACACATACATAGCATGACATAACATAACATAACATAACATAACATGACATAATATAACATAACATAACATGACATAACATGACATAACATAACATAACATAACATGACATAACATGACATAACATGTCATAACATGACATAACATGACATACCATAACATACCATAACATACCATAACATAACATGAAGATAACATAGCATAACATAGCATAACATAAGATAACAAAGATAATATAACATGACATAACATAACATAACATAATATAACATAGCATAACATAATATGACATAACATAACATAACATGACATAACATAACATAACATAGCATAACAGAACATAACATAACATGACATAACATAACGTAACAAATCATAACATGACATAACATAATATAACATAACATAACACAACATGACATAGCATAACATACCATAGCATAACATAGCATAACATAACATAACATAACATAACGTAACATAACATAGCATTACATAACATACATAACATAACATAACATAACATAACATGAAGATAACATAAGATGGCATAACGTAACATAAGACGACACAAGATAACATAGATAACATAATAACATAAGATAACATTACAACATAACAACATAACATAACATAACATAATAACATAACATAACATTACATAATATAAAATAACATAACATAGCATAACATGATATAACATAACATAACGTCACAAATCATAACATGACATAACATAACATAACATAACATAAACATAACATAAACATAACATAAACATAACATAAACATAACATAACATGACATAACATGAAAAATATAATATTATACATATAGATACATATAAATATGTATTTCACCCTCTATTGACACATGAAAAATATAATATTATACATATAGATACATGTAAATATGTATTTCACCCTCTATTGACCCCTGAAAAATATAATATTATACATATAGATACATATAAACATGTATTTCACCCTCTATTGACACATGAAAAATATAATATTATACATATAGACACATATAAACATGCATTTCACCCTCTATTGACACATGAAAAATATAATATTATACATATAGATACATATAAATATGTATTTCACCCTCTATTGACACATGAAAAATATAATATTATACATATAGACTAGATAGATACATATAAATATGTATTTCACTCTGTATTGACACATGAAAAATATAATATTATACATATAGATACATGTAAATATGTATTTCAACCTCTGTTGACACATGAAAAATGTAATATTATACATATAGATGCATG
>WBZZ01002573.1:45000-47500 GCA_019918135.1 Paulinella micropora | reverse complement strand
TTGAGGCACAAGTTGATTTTGAATTCAAACATCGAGGCCAATCCGATCATCTCGGACTTGGCCATGGTCGCTACCCAAAAGAACATTCCATCACAGACCGCAAAGACAGGGTTTTAGAATTAGCTGCTGAGACAATACTTGAGGCAACCACAGTGCATGACATGGACAAAGCCATGCAAGGGTGCTTTCTTCGTTTTGAAGACGCATGCCCCTTTGACCTCTCCTGGGCTCGCCTCATCGGAACCCGTAATCCCCGCTTAATCTCTTGGGTCATCAATGCAAGCACAAACTCGGTTATTACCCCGACCTTAGACGTCTGTGGGGAATCATTCCCAACAATAAGTGTGCTCTCTGTTCTGGTCAAGCACATTTATGTCACATCCTCTCCGGTTGCCATGTTGCCCTCAAACAAGGCCGTTATACCTGGCGTCACGACTCTGTGCTCTGCACTATTGAAGCTCCCCTTCAAAAACACATCGAGAGCCATAACAAACGCTCCCGTATAGACGAAAATGAATCAAAGTCTATGTTTGTGAAAGAGGGCGAGCAGAAGTCTAAAGGGCAGTCATTTCATCGTCCATGCCTGCTTGACACCGCAAACGATTGGCAGCTCCAAACCCAGTACACCGGTTCTGAGCAAGCCTTTCCTGTCCACATCTGTGTCACTGACCTCCGCCCCGATATTGTTGTCTGGTCATTGTCTACCAAGATATGTATACTGATCGAGCCCACGTGCCCGGTCGAGGAAAACATCCTTGATATATGCACGAGCCTACAAGACTAACCGATATAATGCGCTCAAATCTCAAATCGAGGACAACGGATGGACCTGCCACCTTCGACCAATCGAATGCGGGGCTCGCGGCATGGTATCGTTCTCTGTTCATCGATGTTTCCGCGCCTTGGGTTTTTCACATCCCCAATCCAAATCCCTTTCCTTCAAGCTATCGTCCTGCGTAGCTCGTTGCTCTTTTGCGATCTATCGCTCCTGTGCAGTCAAAAATTGGACTAATCTTCCTCTAGTCCGTATCGGTGACTGCATTCCGTCATAGCCGTCCAGTGTTGCATAGCCCGGGCTAGGTCTCTTCGGGGGTTTAGGCCTCATACAATGTCATCATTGTAGCTTGCGCAAGCTTACGGTGCTCAAAACACTTGGACTAACGGCTTCCTTTTCTTTCTCTTCTTCCTTATCCTCCCCACTCTCCATTCCTAGATTGCCTTTTTCTTCAACGTCCTTCCTCCTCTTCTTTTTTCCAGAACACAGTCTACCCGTGATTCCCATCCCGGACACATGCACAGTACAGAAATTACTGTTTGATGTAAAACTGCGTTCCTTTGCAAGGACTACATTCCTTTGCGACATCTCATCCATATGTGACCCCGTCGCGGCGATAAAGCGCGGCAACCAAACCTTTCTCCTTTTTCTTCTTGGGCTGACAACCCTGGCTTACACAAAGAGGCTTGCTTCCCCTACGTTAAGCCGTAAGTTACAAAAACTACATGCAAAAACTTACCGACGCACCGCTATTCCCTCCGGAGTGGCCGCCGTGAGAAGATTTTGCTCATGTTCACCCTTACGAAGATCTTTCGGGCCTGCTCGAAAAGAAGAGTCCAAAAGCGCACGTCCATCCGGACTACAAGTCGCAACCCGGCATTATCAACCTGGATTCCACCCACTGTGTTGACGCCGAGACATACTCTCATTTCGTCCATCGGACAAGAAGTGCCCCGAAAGAACCAACCGAAAGAAGAAAACGCCTGGTATTGCCATCAACACCAAGCGAATGGAAAGGCATTGAAGAAGAACTCCAATCCGCACTCCCTCTCATCCTCCCCTCCTCTCTCATCAAACGCCTGTCGTGTGACGAAGCAGTAGCGAAATTTGAAAGATATCTCTACGACTTCATATCACAACGGGTACCTCAAACAAAAACAGAAGAACAAACTCATGAGCGAAAAAACCGCCACGTAATCCGGCTCCAAACAGAACTCACGCAAAACCGACAACAAAAACTGGTCCAAAAGAGACATCTGCGAGATCTCAAAAGGGCAGGTTCAATTCCAGCTGCTGTTGCAAAAAGCCTGCAAAAAACTTGTCGAGTATTATTGAAGACCGGTAACCGCCTCCGCCGTCGTCTCAAGGAAGCAACTTTAAGCTCCGCTCAACGACAAGCAAATACACGCTTCCGAACTGACCCTCATAAGTTTGCCAAAAATCTGTTTCATCCCCCCTCAACCCAAACCACTTCCTCCCTATCCAAAGAAGACTGTGATTCCTACTTTCCCAACCTATACAAAGACGCTAATCGTGAACAAACCTACGTGCCCTTACCTGAAATGGTTCGCCCACCTCTACCAACTGTCCCCTTTGACCTCAAGCCACCGTCCTTCTTGGAAACCAAAAGATCTGTGCTCGCTAAGCGTAATGGTGCAGCCCCTGGCAGAGATGGTATTAGCTACCTTGTTTACAAGAGACTTCCCACCGCTTTATCTTTCTTAC
>WBZZ01002573.1:10000-15000 GCA_019918135.1 Paulinella micropora | reverse complement strand
ATAGATAGATAGGTAGGTAGATAGATAGATAGATAGACAGAAAACATATCTATGGATATGTGTTGGTTCATTAGGAATTTGCAAATAACTTTTTGATAGATAGAAGATAGATAGATAGATAGATAGATAGATAGATAGATAGATAGATAGATAGATAGATAGATAGATTGATAGATAGATTGATTGTTGGATTGATGGATTGATGGATTGATGGATTGATGGATTGATAGATTGATAGATTGATGGATTGATAGATTGATAGATTGATAGATTGATGGATTGATGGATTGATGGATTGATGGATTGACAGATTGATAGATTGGTAGATTGGTAGATTGGTAGGTTGGTAGGTAGGTAGGTAGGTAGGCAGATAGATAGATAGATAGATAGATAGATAGATAGATGAGATGTCGCAAAGGAATGTAGTCCTTGCAAAGGAACGCAGTTTCACATCAAACAATAATTTGTGTACTGTGCATGTGTCCGGGATGGGAATCACGGGTAGACTGTGTTCTGGAAAAAGAAGAGGAGGAAGGACGTTGAAGAAAAAGGCAATCTAGGAATGGAGAGTGGGAGGATAAGGAAGAAGAGAAAGAAAAGGAAGCCGTTAGTCCAAGTGTTTTGAGCACCGTAAGCTTGCGCAAGCTACAATGATGACATTGTGTAAAGGCCTAAACCCCCGAAGGGACCTAGCCCAGGCTATGCAACACTGGACGGCTATGACGGAATGCAGGATGAGAGATAAGGGGAGGATGAGAGGGAGGGCGGATT
This sequence comes from Paulinella micropora, assembly GCA_019918135.1. Taxonomy (NCBI): domain Eukaryota; phylum Cercozoa; class Imbricatea; order Euglyphida; family Paulinellidae; genus Paulinella; species Paulinella micropora. Next base: position 14,229 of record WBZZ01002573.1, on the reverse strand, counting down.
GGAGTTCTTCTTCAATGTCTTTCCATACGCTTGGTGTTGATGGCAAAATCAGGTGCTTTCTTCTTTCGATTGGTTCTTTCGGGGCACTTCTTGGACGAAATGAGAGTATGTCTCGGCGTCAACACTGTGGGTGGAATCCGGGTTGACAATGCCGGGTTGTGACTTATAGTCCGGATGGATGTGCACTTTTGGACTCTTCTTTTCGAGGAGGCTCGAAGGATCTTCGTAAGGGTCGACATGAGCAAAATCTTCTCCAAGGGGTTTGAAGAAAAAGGCAAAATGGAGAGTGGGGTCTTGAGGAGGACAAGGAAGAAGAGAAGAAAAGGAAGCCGTTCAAGCCGTTAGTCCAAGTGTTTTGAGCACCGTAAGCTTGCGCAAGCTACAATGATGACATTGTATGAGGCCTAAACCCCCGCAGGGACCTAGCCCGGGCTATGCAACACTGGACGGCTATGATGGAATGCAGTCACCAATACGGACTAGAGGAAGATTAGTCCAATTTTTGACTGCACAGGAGCGATAAATCGCAAAAGAGCAACGAGCTACGCAGGAGGATAGCTTGAAGCAAAGGGATTTGCATTGGGGATGGGAAAAACCCAAGGCGCGGAAACATCGATGAACAGAGAACGATACCATGCCGCGAGCCCCGCATTCGATTGGTCGAAGGTGGCAGGTCCATCCGTTGTCCTCGATTTGAGATTTGAGCTTGTTGTATCGGTTGGTCTTGTAGGCTCGTGCGTCAAGGATGTTTTCCTCGACCGGGCACGTTAGCTCGATCAGAATACATATCTTGGTAGACAGTGACCAGACAACGATATCGGGGGGGCGGAGGTCAGTGACACAAATGTGGACAGGAAAGGCTTGCTCAGAACCGGTGTATTGGGTTTGGAGTTGCCAATCGTTTGCAGTGTCAAGCAGGGATGGTCGATGAAATGACTGTCTCTTAGGCTTCTGCTCGCCCTCTTTCACAAACATAGACTTTGATTCATTTTGGTCTATAGGGGAGCGTTTGTTATGGCTCTCGATGTGTTTTTGAAGGGGAGCTTCAATAGTGCAGAGCACAGAGTCATGACGCCAGGTATAGCGGCCTTGTTTGAGGGCAACATGGCAACCGGAGAGGATGTGGCATAGATGTGCTTGACCAGAACAGAGGGCACACTTGTTGTTGGGAATGATTCCCCACAGACGTCTAAGGTCGGGGGTAATAACCGAGTTTGTGCTTGCGTTGAAGATAGATAGATAGATAGATAGATAGATAGATAGATAGATAGATAGATAGATAGATAGATAGATAGATAGATAGATAGATAGATAGATAGATGGATAGATAGATGGATAGATAGATGGATGGATAGATGGATGGATAGATAGATAGATAGATAGATAGATAGATAGATAGATAGATAGATAGATAGATAGATAGATAGATAGATAGGTAGGTAGGTAGGTAGGTAGGTAGGTTGATAGATAGATAGATAGATAAATAGATAGATAGATAGATAGATAGATAGATAGATAGATAGATAGATAGATAGATAGATAGATAGATAGATAGATAGATAGATAGATAGATAGATACATAGATAGATAGAAAACACATCTATGGATATGATGTGTTGGTTTTTTAGGAATTTGCAAATAACTCTTTGACATTGCCAACAGCATCCAGCGAGGCCCATTGTATGTATGTATGTATGTGTGTATGTATGTATGTATGTATGTATTTAATGTATGCATGTAATGTACGTAATGTATGTATCTATCTATCTATCTATCTATCTATCTATCTATCTATCTATGCATGCATGCATGCATTGCAAGCTATCAACCGCTGTGTATGTATGTATGTATGTATGTATGTATGTATGTATGTATGTATGTATGTATGTAAGTATGTATGCATGTATGTATGTATGTATGTATGTCTGTCTGTCTGTCTGTCTGTCTGTCTGTCTGTCTGTCTGGCTGTCTGTCTGTCTGTACCTTGCTATCTATCTATCTATCTATCTATCTATCTATCTACCTGCCTGCCTGCCTGCCTATCTATCTATCTATCTATCTATCTATCTATCTATCTGTCATCCAGGGGATGCATCAACCACATCGGATGGTCTATCTATCTATCTATCTATCTATCTATCTATCATTCATTCATCTAGGGGATGCATCAACATCCTCAGGTGGAGCCTCTAACCGGTCTTTATACATACATACATACATAGATACATACATACATAAATACATACATAAATACACTTCTTGGGCCTTTACACCTCACTTGTGCTTAAGTTTTTTTTTTTTTTTTTTTTTTTTTTTTTTTTTTTTTTTTTTTTGGTTTGTTTGTTTATAATAATAATAAATATCATAATTATGTTTTTTTTTTTTTTTTGTTTTGTTTTTGTTTGTGCTATTTGTCAAAGCTCCTTTATACCCATGGGTGAACATTCATTCATTCATTCATTCATTCATTCATTCATTCGTTCGTTCATTCATTCGTTCGTTCATTCGTGCATTCATTCATTCATTCATTCATTCGTTCGTTCATTCATTCATTCATTCTTTCTTTCTTTCTTTCTTTCTTTCATTCGTGCATTCATTCGTGCATTCATTCATTCATTCATTCATTCATTCGTGCATTCATTCATTCGTGCATTCATTCATTCATTCATTCATTCATGCATTCATCCATTCATTCATTCATTCATTCATCCATCCATCCATCCATCCATTCATTCATTCATTCATTCATTCCTTCAAAGAATATTTTTCTTTGTGTTGATCCTTCGTCATAGCTCGTTCATTCCCGTGGGTGAGATTCAGTCTGGTCGGTCTGCCTTGGGCGATCCCTCCAACCGGTAAGTAAGCAAGTAGGCAAGTAAGTCAGTAAGTAAGCCAGTAAGCAAGTAAGCAGGTAAGACGAGGGTGAGAGTCAGTCTGGGCGGTCAGGCTTGGGCGATTCCTCCAGCCGGTAAGTAAGCAAGTAGGCAAGGAAGCAAGCAAGTAAGCAAGCAAGCAAGTAAGCAAGCAAGCAGGTAAGACGTGGGTGAGAGTCAGTCTGGTCGGTCAGCCTTGGGCGATCCCTCCAGCCGGTAAGTAAGCAAGTAGGCAAGTAAGTCGGTAAGTAAGCAAGGAAGTCAGTAAGCAAGCAAGCAGGTAAGTAAGTAAGTAGGCAAGTAAGTAAGCAAGTAAGTAAATGTTCAACCCTAACCCTAACCCTAACCCTAATCCTAACCCTAACCCTAACCCTACCTCTAGCCCTGGGGACCCCTCATACCGATCTGAATTGCAACATCGAGATTTGAACCATACCAAGTTGGAGTTAGGGTTAGGGCTAGGGGTTAGGATTAGGGTTAGGGCTAGGGGTTAGGATTAGGGTTAGGGTTTAGGGTTGGGCATTTGCTTACTTGCTTGCTTACTTACTTACCTGCTTGCTTATGAAAAGACAGGAGGCAAAGGCAGCGAAATCGAGCGATATTTGCGGTGATTTTGCCCGGGGAGGCAAAAGGCAGCGAAATTGAGCGATATTTGCGGTGATTTTTCCCGGGGAGGCAAAGGCAGCGAAATTGAGCGATATTTGCGGTGATTCGCGGGAAGCTTCCCGCATTTTTACCTTGAGGCAGCGAAATTGAGCGATATTTGCGGTGATTACCCGGGAATTCGGCCGCATTTTCACCTTGACGACCCGTCTAGCTTGGTTGAGGAAGTTTGTTGTTGGTGGCTGTGGTTGCTGTTGGTTGTAGCTCCCTCGCACCCTTGGCCGAGCACGCTGGCCGTTCAGCCAGTAACGACCCTTCAGGCCGGTCTGGCCGCTAAGCCTACGCCCAACCTCAACCCTAACCCTCACCCTAACCCTAATCCTAGCCCTAACCCTGACTCTAATCCTAACCCTAACCCTAACCCTAACCCCTAACCCTGTTCCTGACCCTAACCCTAACCCTAACCCTATTTAACCCTCACCGTTACTTGGCCTTTTTGTCGTAGCTCAACGTCACCCCTGACTCTAACCCTGACCCTAACCCAAACCCTAACCCTAACCTTAACTCTAACCCTAACCCTAACAGCCTTTTTGTCGTAGCTTAACGTCACCCCTGACTCTGACCCTAACCCTAACCCTAACCCTAATCCTAACCCTAACCGTTACTTAGCCTTTTGTCGTAGCTCAACGTCACCCCTGACTCTCCCTAACCCTAACCCTAATTAAGCCTAACCGTTACTTAGCCTTTTTGTCG
>WBZZ01002573.1:0-2500 GCA_019918135.1 Paulinella micropora | reverse complement strand
TAATAATAATAATAATAATAATAATAATAATAATAATATAATAATAATAATAATAATAATAATAATAATAGACTTATCAGTCAATTGGCCTTTGATCCTGTCGGACATGTGCCTCCATTGGTAGCACGGGACCGTTCGGTGACGCGGCTCCGCTCCAAAGACTCGACTGGCAGTGCAATGTGCAAATGAGCGTGCTGTGCATGTGCAAGTGGGTGCAAGGAGTGAGAGGAGTTATCTGCCGAGAAGAAGTCCGCGACGCTGCGCTGACCTCCACCTACAACAGATCTAGCCAGACATTCTACCTGACTAGGCCTTTCCCTCCTTCTACCCACCTCCTGAACGACCGTGAGGTCGATCACCTCCTCCTCCTCCTCCGCCCCCTCTGCCTCCCTGGTCTGCGCCTCCAACTCCTCCCACTCCTTCCAGATGGTGGCAACAAACCTTCCTAACTCCTCCTCCACCTCTTCTGGGACAGGGATAAACAAAACGCCGAGCATCGCCGCCATCTTTTCATCCTCCCCCTTCAGCCATTCCTCTTTGAAGAGCCTCATCTCCTCCTCTGCCTCCCGCAGTTCCCTGTGATAAAGCCCTCCTCGATTCAGCATGAGGGGCTGCCGGGCTTGCGCCTCATCGATAAACTTAAACAGTGCCTCACGAGAGCTCGCAAACGTTGGGCAATGCAGCAGGAAGTGACGTAACGACTCGTTAACCTCAGTGCCACACAAGGCGAAACAGCTTGAGCAGTCCGGCGAGCATGAGCCAAATTTGGATCGGTAGAGGCGAAGGCGATTGTTGCAGCTCAGCAATCGCCTTCTGATAAGGTTGTGACTTCCCCCCTCCAGCGCCCGCCAACGTGGGAAAGCAGAGCGGGAAGACATCTGGCTAAGCAGCACCCTAAGCCCATCAGAGGGCTTAGCCTGCCGCTCCCAGCCAGCTACTTCCTGCCGGACAGACCATTGCTTTACCACCTCGTTCCAGTTCGCCAGAGCGGCCCGCCAGTCCTTATCATCTACCGTGCCATCTTCGTTCACGACCCGCTTGAGCGCATCCAAGCCCTCCCGCAGCCTGTGATCTGCTAAGATCAAATTTTCCGTATCTTCCTTCCATTTGCACCGACCCGTGTTGTAAAGCCTGCGTGTTAGCGCTGTGTTGCCCAGTAACTCGATGCGCCCTAGGAACCGAAGCCGGGCCGCCTTGGCAAGGATGCTAAAACTCGGCGTGCGGCCTAAACCCCTGGTGATGCAGCCGCTTGTGCGCGTACCAACACCCAAGATGACCCGCAGGGGCGCTACCAACGTGCCCTCCAGCTTACTCAGCTTGTTGGCGCCCGGCAGATCCCAAAAAGCCGATGCGTAAAGCAACTTTGCGCCAACCATTTGCTGCCAATTCATCAGCCGAAGACGCGCTGGAACTTCATGGGCAATCCAGAGGGGGTAGCAGGCAGCCCTTCCCGCTACAGTGATTTCCGCCGCCCGCTTCGCTTGCGGTTTATCGGAGAGGGTGTCCGTGAGCAGAACTCCCAGGTATTTGTAGTGGTCGGTGACGTTGAGAACCTTGCCCCGGAACCTCACGCATGGGGGCGACTTTTTTGACTTGGCGTGCCCGTATATCGGCATGACTTCCGTCTTGCCTGGTTTCAGGTTGATTTCAAGCCGATAGTCCTCCACGAATGTCGCCACGACATTTACAATCTGTTGAAGCTCCGTGACACTATGCGCAATTACCGCAACGTCGTCGGCGTAAAGCAGGGTCCGTATGTCTTCGATGCGGTTGAGGTCCTCGATCTCCAACTCTTTCGCGATTCGGACCGTTAGCTCATCCATGAAGACGTTGAACAGCGACGGTGACAACGGCGACCCTTGCTGAACTCCCATCTCTTCCAGCACTTCACCAGTGAGTTCGCCATCGACTAGCACTCGCGATGACGTTCTTCGGTAAAAAACGCCGCAGAATGCGATAGAACTTGCCCTGTACCCCCATCTGGGTTAGCCTCTGAAACAACCCGGCCCGCCAAACCGTAGGGAATGCCTTTCTCAGATCCACGAACAAAACGAAAGAACGGAGGCCAGCTTGTTGTCTAAGGCGCAGACGCTCCTTAAGGACAAAATCTGGTGCCCCGTACTACGTTTTGGCCGGAACCCACCCTGCTCTGGGCGAAGCCTGCCCGGCTGATCGATGAAAGCCGTAAGCCTCGCCGCCATAAGGGACAGATACATCTTACCCAGACAGCTCAGAATCGCGATGTCTCTCCAATTTTCCGGATCGGTTGGGTCGCCTCCTTTTGGGATGTTGACGATAATCGCTTTGCCCCAGTCGCTGGGGGTGTATTCGCACGATTTCAACCAGTTGAAGAAGCGCACCAGAAAGCTCACAATCCGCGTGCCTCCGTACTTGAGCATCTCGTTCTTGATCTTATCCGGTGAGCACGCTTTGTGATTCTGGAGATTTTCCTGGCAGAGCTCCACTCCCTTCTCGGTGTACTCATAGTCCAGCGGGCCCG
>WBZZ01002572.1:82500-88077 GCA_019918135.1 Paulinella micropora | reverse complement strand
TACATACATACATACATAACATACCTACATACATACATACATACATACATACATTCACACATACATACATACATACATACATACATACATACGTGTATACATACATACATACATACATACATACATACATACATACATACGTACGTACATGCATACATACATACATACATACATACATACAAACATACATAACATACATACATACATACATACATATATACATATATACATACATACGTACATACGTACGTACGTACGTGTACGTACGTACGTACATACATACATACATACATACATACATGCATGCATGCATACATACATACATACATATGCATACATAAATGCCTGCATCAGGCTTCTTCTGTGTAGGCTTTTTTCTTTGTTTGACAAGTATGTATATATGTATGTATGTATGTATGTGTGTATGTATGTATGTGTATGTTATGTATGTTATGTATGTATGTATGTATGTATTTTTTTATGTATGTATGTATGTGTGTGTGTATGTATGTATTATGTTATGTTATGCTATGTATGCATATATGTATGTATGTATGTATGTATATATGTATGTATATATGTATGCATGTATGTATGTATGTATGTATGTATGCATGCATGCATGTATGTATGCATATGTATACATGTATGTATGCATGCATGCATATGTATGTATGTATGTATGTATGTATGTATGCTTGTATGTTTGTATGTATGTTTGCATGTATGTATGCATGTATGTATGTATGTATGTTATGTATGTATGTTATGTATGTATGTTATGTATGTATGTTATGTATGTATTATGTATGTATTATGTATGTATTATGTATGTATGTATTATGTTATGTTATGCTATGTATGTATGTATGTATGCATAAATACATACATACATACATAGCATACATAGCATAACATAACATAACATACATGCATACATACATACATACATACATACATGGTGGCTATGTGTGGATGTCACAGGACCGTGTGAGGGCATACGGGGAGTTCGAAATCATCATCTTACATACATACATATGCACATACATACATGCCATACACAGAAAAAGCCTATGCAATGTGTGGATGTCACAGGACCGTCCGAGGGCATACGGGGAGTTCGAAATCATTATCTTACATACATACATATGTACATACATACAGAAAAAGCCTACACAAAAGAAGCGTGACGGTGGCTATGTGTGTATCAGGACCGTCTGAGGGCATACGGGGAGTTCGAAATCATTATCTTACATACATACATATGTACATACATACAGAAAAAGCCTACACAAAAGAAGCGTGACGGTGGCTATGTGTGTATCAGGACCGTCTGAGGGCATACGGGGAGTTCGAAATCATCATCTTCGGCAACGGTATATGGCATATTATATCAATGTAAATAATGTAAATATGTGTGTTATGTTGTGTGTGTGTGTGTGTGTGTGTGTGTTAAATTCCCCCCTGTATGTTTGTATGCACATATGTATGTATGTATGTATTTATGTATGTATGTATGTATGTATGTATGTTTGTATGTATGTATGTTATGTATGTAGCACGTATTTAGGTGGCCAAATTGAACCCTCTCTCTCTCTCTCTCTCTCTCTCTCTCTCTCTCTCTCTCTCTCTCTCTCTCTTGTCCTCTTCCTCTCCTTCCCATCCCCCCCCCCCCCCCCCCCCCAACCCTCTCCTCCTAATCCTTCCAGAGCTGATCCTCAACGCTGACATTCCAGTCGCAGAATGGCCCATCGTTGACTGCCTAATCGCCTTCAACTCTCACGGCTTCCCACACCACAAAGCCGTCGAGTATGTGCGCCTCCGCCAGGTAGTGACTACTGTTGTTATTACTACTAGGGTTTATTATTATTATCATTATTATTATTATTATTATTATTATTATTATTGGACTGCGGAATAACCTCGGCTTAGTGCAGTCTTGCCCTCAGGAGCTCCATCGGTGGCCCCGATCATCAGGCGAGAGACTGACACGGGGGGGTGGAGGACCTCGAACAAGGGTATTGGAGGCTTATGTCCGTTGAGGATATGCCATTAGCTGCATCAGTACGCCTCAGATATAGTAAATCTGCCTTGGAGTGTTGACTGTGACATATTTGAGGGAAATCCCGATGAAAAAACCTAGTCACACTTGCTAAACAGAGTTCCAGCCCAATGGCCTCAAGGCGTTAAACTGTGACGCCAACTCATAACCCTTTGGTGGTAGATGCTGGGGAGGAGGGTCGTTGCGCGCGTAAAAGATCTTAAACTCCGCATATGCTGGTTGATAGCCCAGGACCCAGCAGACACCAGATTGTTATGGGTGGGGTTTCGAGGCAGCTCTAGCAACCGCGCTTGGTGTATGCACTTGCACATTCGGTGACGTCTTGCAAGAGGTTGCTGGGACTGCGGAATAACCTCGGCTTAGTGCAGTCTTGCCCTCAGGAGCTCCATCGGTGGCCCCGATCATCAGGCGAGAGACTGATACGGGGGGTTGGAGGACCTCGAACAAGGGTATTGGAGGCTTATGTCCGTTGAGGATATGCCATTAGCTGCATCAGTACGCCTCAGATATAGTACTATTATTATTATTATTATTATTATTATCTCTGAAAGGTGTTGGTGAAGGGGGTGGGGGTTTGGGGGGAGGGGGAAAATGAAAATTGTGTACCCCCCCCCCCCGGCATTTTCGCACCCCTGTCGGAATAAATCATGGTTTGTGGGAACCAGGAGGAGTTGGGAGCTCATATTGGCAGGGTGGTTAGCCCCAGACTCGATGTTGATGCTGATATAGTTTTTTTGGAATTCACACAAACATTTGCGTTAGGAGAGTGTCCTGAATGCCAAATTTCCTTGTTTTTTTCTGCACCCCAATCGGAATAAATCATGGTTTGTGTGAACCAGGAGGAGTTGGGAGCTCATATTGACAGGATGGCTAGCCCCAGACTCGATGTTGATGCTGATATGATTTCTTTGGAATTCACGCAAATATTTGCGTTAGGGGAGTGTCCTGAATGCCAAATTTCCTTGTTTTTTTGGCCTTTTTTGGCACCCCCCATCGGAATACATCATGGTTTGTGTGAACCAGGAGGAGTTGGGAGCTCAAATTGGCAGGGTGGTTAGCCTCAGACTCGATCTTGATGCTGGTATAGTTTTTTTGGAATTCACTCAAATATTTGCGTTAGGGGAGTGTCCTGAATGCCAAATTTCTTTGTTTCTTGGCAGTACTTGCCGGTGTCTCCGGCAATTGAACGTACCCTGTCGACGGGGCAGGGGGGGTCCGGAGGGCCCTCCCCCGGGAACCCCAGCCCCGTGATTGTACGTACCCGTTATGTTCGCGGGTGGCACCCACACCAGAAAATTGAGGTTTTTTGCCACCAGGCGCCCTTTGCGGCCCCGGCAATTCAACGTACCCTGCCGAAGGGAAAGGGGGGGTTCGGGGGAGCCCTGCGATTGTACGTACCCGTTCTGGTCGCGGGTGGCACCCACACCTGAAGATTGAGGTTTTTTGCCACCAGACGCCCTTTGCGGCACCTCCGGCAATTCAACGTACCCTGTCGTAGGGAAAGGGGGCGGGAGGGGGGGGGGGGGGGTCCCGGGGGCGCTCCAAAAAGTGATAAGAAGTGGGGCTGGCGGGGTTTGGTGCGCGAAGCGCACCGGTAAACCATTCTTTCAGGTGTTGGCGCAGCCCCTAGTTATTATTATTATTATTATTATTATTGACACCGTGATAGCCCAGTGGTCAAGTTCTACTATTATTATTATTATTATTATTATTATTATTATTATTATTATTATTATTATTATTTCATTGAACATACCGATCCGTCTGGACCAGTATTTTCATTGAACATACCGGCCCGTCTGGAAGTGTTGGAACTGCCCTTGCGGGGGTGTCATTAGAGCTTATCGTCAATTCTTCGTACTCCCCTCACGGGTGAGACGATGGAGGCGCATGTGCAGAAATGCATCAGCCATTGACAGAGAAGCACTATTATTATTATTATTATTATTATTATTATTATTATTAGTAGTAGTATTATTATTATCCCTGAAAGGTGTTGGGAGTAGGGGGTGGGGGGCTTTGGGGGAGGGGGAAAATGAAAATTGTGTACCCCCCCCCCCCCCCCCCCCCCCCCCCCGCCCCACCCACCCACCCACCCGCATTTTCGCACCCCTGTCGGAATAAATCATGGTTTGTGGGAACGAGGAGGAGTTCGGAGCTCATATTTGCAGGGTGGTTAGCCCCAGACTCCATCTTGATGCTGATACGATTTTTTTTGGAATTCACGCAAATATTTGCGCTAGAGGAGTGTCCTGAATGCCAAATTTCCTTGTTTTTTTTCGCACTCCTGTCCCCATAAATCATGGCTTGTGTGAACCATGAAGAGTTGGGAGCTCATATTGGCAGGGTAGCTAGCCCCAGATTTGATTTGATGCTGGTATAATTTTTGGAACTCACGCAAATATTTGCGTTAGGAGAGTGTCCTGAATGCCGAAATTCCTTGTGTTTCGGTCTTTTTTTGCACCCCCCATGCCTATAAATCATGGTTTGCGGGAACCAGGAGAAGTTGGGAGCTCATATTGGCAGGGTGGCTAGCCCCAGACTCGGTGTTGAGGCTGATATAATTTTTTTGGAATTCACGCAAATATTTCCGTTAGGGGAGTGTACCCGTTCTGGTCGCGGGTGGCACCCACACCTGAAAATTGAGGTTTTTTTGCCACCAGGCGCCCTTTGCGGCACCTCCGGCAATTCAACGTACCCTGTCGAAGGGAAAGGGGGGGTCCGGGGGAGCCCTGCGATTGTATGTACCGTTCTGCTCGCGGGTGGCACCCACACCTGAAAATTGAGGTTTTTTGCCACCAGGCGCCCTTTGCGGCACCTCTGGCAATTCAACGTACCCTGCCGAAGAAAGGGGGCGTCTGGGGTGCTCTCCCCCCGGCAACCCAAGCCCCGTGATTGTACGTACCCTTTATGGTCGCGGGTGGCACCCACACCTGAAAATTGAGGTTTTTTGCCACCAGGCGCTCTTTGCGGCACCTCCGGCAATGCAACGTACCCTGTCGAAGGGAAGGGGGGGGGGGGGGGGGGGTCCGGGGGAGCCCTGCGATTGTACGTACCCGTTCTGGTCGCGGGTGGCACCCACACCTGAAAATTGAGGTTTTTCCCACCAGGCGCCCTTTGCGGCATCTCCGGCAATTGAACATACCCTGTCGAAGGGAAAGGGGGCGGGGGGGGGGGGGGGGGTCCGGGGGCCCTCCAAAAAGTGATAGGAAGTGGAGCTGGCGTGGGGGGGGGGTCCGGGGGCCCTCCAAAAAGTGATAAGACATGGAGCTGGCGGGGTTTGGTGCGCGAAGTTCGCACCGGTAAACCATCCTTTCAGGTGTTGGCGCAGCCCCTAGTTATTATTATTATTATTATTATTATTATTTTGGACACCGTGATAGCCCAGTGGTCAAGTTCTACCATCTGGGCCCTGTCGCCAGTTCGATTCCCGTCGGTGCCACCAGTATTTTCATTGAACGTAAACGATCCGTCTGGACCAGTATTTTCATTGAACATACCGGCCCGTCTGGAAG
>WBZZ01002572.1:50000-57500 GCA_019918135.1 Paulinella micropora | reverse complement strand
TCCACCCAAGCAGTTATTACATACATGTTTATTTATGCACATATATATAGATAATTATATAGTTATATACATATGCACAAGTCAAGGTCAACTGCGCGGACCCACTCTACTTCACACACACACACACACACACACACACCCAACTCTCTCTCTCCACCCAAGCAGTAATTACATACATGTTTACGTATTTATACATACACATATATACAGATAGATGTTTATATAGTTTTATACATATGCACAAGTCAAGGTCAACTGTGCGGACCCACTCTACTTCACCACCCCCCCCCCCCCCCCTCTCTCTCTCTCTCTCCACCCAAGCAGTTATTACATACATGTTTATGTATTTATGCACATAAATATAGATGTTTATGTAGTTATATACATGCAGGCCAAGGTCAACTGCGCGGACCCACTCTACTTCACCCCCCCCCCCCCTCCCCCCCCCCCTCTCTCTCCACCCAAGCAGGTATTACATACATGTTTATGTATTTATGCACATAAATATAGATGTTTATGTAGTTATATACTTGCAGGTCAAGGTGAACTGCGCGGACCCACGAGTGCTAGCTTTCTTCAAGCACCCCAAGATGGAGGTAAAAAGATAGATAGATAGATAGATAGATAGATAGATAGATAGATAGAGATAGATAGACCCACGCGTACTAGCTTTCTTCAAGTACCCCAAGATGGAGGTAAAAAGATAGATAGGTAGATAGATAGATAGATAGATAGATAGATAGATAGATAGATAGATAGATAGATAGATAGATAGATAGATAGATAGATCTAGGAAAAGTAAGAAAATAAGCTAACTTTGATCTCACCATTTCCCATCAATCAAAGCGCTACGTCCATTCGATAGATAGATAGATAGATAGATAGATAGATAGATAGATAGATAGATAGATAGATAGATAGATAGATGGATGGATGGATGGATGGATGGATGGACAGATAGATAGATAGATAGATAGATAGATAGATAGATAGATAGATAGATAGATAGATAGATAGATAGATAGATAGTAGATAGATAGATAGATAGATAGCTATCGTTTGAAAGCCCATGACAAGGGGGCTTTCTAATGATTGCTTTGTATATTTTGTGTGTAGAACATTGAGTGAGAAAGACAAGATCAAAAGTGGACGATCTATTTATCTATCTAACTAACTATCTATCTATCTATCTATCTATCTATCTATCTATCTATCAATCGATCTATCTATCAATCGATCTATCTATATATCGATCTATCTATCTATCTATCTATCTATCTATCTATCTGTCTATCTATCTATCTATCTACCTACCTAACTACCTACCTACCTACCTACCTATCTATCTATCTATCTATCTATCTTCTATCTATCTATCTATCTATTTGCTTTTGAATGTACAGGTCAAGATCAAGAAGGAAAAAGACTTGAACAAATTCCTCAAGGTGTCTCTCTCTCTCTCTCTCTCTCTCTCTTTTTTTTTTTTTTTTTTTTTTTTTTTTTTTTTTTTTTTTTTTTTTTTCGTTTTGCTCGTTTTGCTTGTTTTGCTTGTTTTGATTGACTGATTGCTGATTGATTGGTTCCTTCTTTCTTTCTTTCTTTCTTTCTTTCTTTATCGGTCACCACCTCATAATGTGGTTAGGTGACCGAGAAAACCACATCTTCGGCTCGCCAAATTTCACGTGTTTTACGAGCTCGCCGGCCCGGCCCGGCTCGCCCGTAAAACACGTGGAAATTTTGGCTAGCCGCAGAATATAGTATTCTTTTTGTTCAAGGTGGTCCGAGCCGTCATTGCAGACGAGGAAAAAGATATACGCAAAGAGGAGCGACAGCTCAAAGTATAGACCACATATGTATCTATCTATCTATCTATCTATCTATCTATCTATCTATCTATCTATCTATCTATCTATCTATCTGTCTGTCTGTCTGTCTGTCTGTCTGTCTATCTATCTATCTATCTATCTATCTATCTATCTATATACCTATATATCTACCTACCTACCAACCTACCTACCTACCTACCTACCTATCTATCTATCTATCTATCTATCTGTCTGTCTGTCTGTCTATCTATCTATCTATCTATCTATCTATATGTCTATCTATCTATCTATCTATCTATCTATCTATCTATCTATCTATCTGTATGCCTATGTCCTCGGATATGCAGCGCTGATAGATCGTCTATCTATCTATCTATCTATCTATCTATCTATCTATCTATTATCTATCTATTTATCTATCTATCTATCTATCCATCGTTGCGAATGGGGAGAAAGATCTACGCAAATACGTACATACATTACATTACATTACGTACATACATACATACATACATACATGCATGCATGCATGCATGCATTCATGCATAACATAACATAGTATAACATAACATTACTGCATTACATTACATAACATAACATAACATAACATAACATAACATAATATAACATAACATAACATAACGTAACAAAGAGGAGGGACAGTGAAGGTGCATAACATGACATGACATGACATGACATGACATAACATGACATGACATGACATGACATGACATGACATGACATAACATAACATGACATGACATGACATGACATGACATAACATAACATAACATAACATAACATAACATGACATAACATAACATGACATAACATAACATGACATGACATAACATAACATGACATGACATAACATGACATAACATAACATAACATAACATGACATGACATGACATAACATAATATAACATAACATAACATGACATGACATAACATAACATAGCATAACATAACATAACATAACATGACATAACATGACATGACATGACATAACATATGTCATAACATGACATAACATGACATAACATAACATAACATAACATAACATAACATGAATGACATAACATAACATAACATAACATGACATAACATAACATAACATGACATAACATAACATGACATGACATAACATGACATAACATGACAGAACATAATATAACATAACATGATATAAATGGCATGACATAACATAGCACAGCATAACATAAACCATAACAGAAACATAAATAGAAACAGAAACAAAAAAACACAAACGTAAACATAAACATTAGGTGCTGGAGGCCGCGGTTATCGGGCCACAGTTGGCACATGACATATAAACATAACATTAACATAAACGTTAACGTAAAATTAGGTGCTGGAGGCCGCAGTTATGAGGCCGGAGGTGGCCACAGGTGGCGGGGTCGCGGTGGCTCCCACCGCACACGTGAGAAAACCGGCCACCACCCCCGTGAAATGTCCTGGCCAGGTGATGTATCTATCTATCTATCTATCTATCTATCCATCTATCCATCTATCTATCTATCTGTCTGTCTCTCTATCTATCTATCTATCTATCTATCCATCTATCCATCTATCTATCTGTCTGTCTGTCTATCTGTCTGTCTATCTATCCATCTATGTATCTATCTATCTATCCATCTATCTATCTATCTATCTATTATCTATCTATCTATCTATCTATCCATCTATCTATCTATATATCTATCTATCTATCTATCTATCTATCTATCTAGGAGGCCACGGGGATTTTTACCGGTGCCGCCGCACACTCCCCACCCAAGGTACATACATACATACATACATACATACATAGCACGGACACAAGGCGCACAGGAAGAGGAAGCAACAGGACATACATACATACATACATACATACATACATACATGCATACATAGCATGGGCGTAAGGCACACAAGAAGAAGAAGCAAGAGTACATACATACATACATACATACATACATACATACACACATACATACATACATACATACATGCATGCATATTACATTACATTCATACATACATACATACATACATACATACATACATACATACATTGCATGGGCGTAAGGCACACAAGAAGAAGAAGCAAGAGTACATACATACATACATACATACATAGTCTGGGCGTAGGGTACACAAGAAGAAGAAGCAAGACTCAGGGAAGGTACGTACGTATGTACGTATGTATGTATGTATGTATGTATGTATGTATGTATGTATGTATGTATGTATGTATGTACGTAGGTACGTATGTATGTATGTATGCATGTATGTATGTATGTATGTATGTATGTTGTCAGCTGTCAACAGCTAAGATGTCACCTGGACGACAAGGCGTAACGAAAACAACAGGTATGTATGTATTTATGTATACCATGGATAAACGAAAACAACGGTTATGTATGTATTTATGTATACAATGGATAAACGAAAACAACAGTTATGTATGTATTTATGTATACAATGGATAAACGAAAACAACAGGTATGTATGTATTTATGTCTATGATGGATGAACGAAAACAACAGGTATGTATGTATTTATGTATACCATGGAAAAACGAAAACAACGGTTATGTATGTATTTATGCATATGATGGATAAACGAAAACAACGTTTATGTATGTACTAATGTATACCATGGATAAACGAAAACAACGGTTATGTATGTGTTTGTGTATACAATGGATAAACGAAAACAACAGGTATGTATGTATTTATGTATACAATGGATAAACGAAAACAACAGTTATGTATGTATTTATGCATATGATGGATGAACGAAAACAACAGGTTATGTATGTATTTATGTATATGATGGATGAACGAAAACAACAGGTATGTATGTATTTATCTATACCATGGAAAAACGAAAACAACGGTTATGTATGTATTTATGTATACATTGGATAAACGAAAACAACAGGTATGTTTGTATTTATGTATCCAATAGATAAACGAAAACAACAGGAATGTATGTATACAATAGATAAACGAAAACAACAGGTATGTATGTGTTTGTGTATATGATGGATGAACGAAAACAACAGGTATGTATGTATTTATGTATACAATGGATAAACGAAAACAAGTATGTAAGTATTTATGTATACAATGGATAAACGAAAACAACAGTCATGCATGTGTTTGTGTATATGATGGATAACGAAAACAATGGGTATGTATGTACTTATGTATACAATTTATGTATGTATTTGTGTATATGATGGATAAACGAAAACAACAGGTATGTATACATTTATGTATACAATGGATAAACGAAAACAACAGCTATATGATGGATAAACGAAAACCACAGGTATGTATGTATTTATGTATATGATGAATAAACGAAAGCAACATGTATGTATGTATTTATGTATATGATGGATAGATGGATCATCTTCTGCGCTGCTGGTGTTCTTATTCTTATTCTTATCCTTATTATTCTTATTCTTATTCTTATTCTTGTTCTTATTCTTATCCTTATTCTTACTCTTATTCTTATTGCTGGTGTGACTAGCTTCGGCGCTCTCCTGATAGATAGATAGATAGATAGATAGATAGATAGATAGATAGATAGATAGATAGATAGATAGATGAAATATCGACTAATGTCAGAAAAAAGGAGCTTCTGATTTCGTCAACCAGGAAGTCTGTGGGTAAAGTATTAACCCGATGCCCAGCTAAGCCGTGATGTTTGCACGGAAGGGACTGATACAGGCAATACCAAAGCTCCCTAGTACCAGGCGGGGCCAGGGCTCGTTCCATAAAGCGCCCCTTGCAGAACGAGCTCCCACCTCCATTACAGAGGGCCCAGTAAGCAGATGGAGTTTCGAGACTGTTCGACAGTCTAGTATAAACCGACAGAGCACTGTGGGTTTTATTCCGGGCTCAACAAGCGAGAAAGGGCACCCTGAGGGAACAGGATTGTGCTTCCCGTCGCTATTTCGGCATGTGACTTATAGGCGTATGGCTAGGCACACATAAGGCACCCCACCACGGGCCCAGCACACTCACACCATCCCCTAATTCTCTGTCTGTCGACAGATGGCACCCATTTCAAAAAATCAAGAGATAGATAGATAGATAGATAGATAGATAGATAGATAGATAGATAGATAGATAGATGGATAGATAGATAGATAGTTATAGATAGTTATAGATAGTTATAGATAGATATATATATAATAGATAGATAGATAGATAGATAGATAGATAGATAGATAGATAGATAGATAGATAGACAGATAGACAGATAGATAGATAGATAGATAGATAGATAGATAGATAGATAGATAGATAGATAGATAGATAGATAGATGGATGGATAGGTAGATATAGATAGACAGATAGATAGATAGATAGATAGATAGATAGATAGATAGATAGATAGATAGATAGATAGATAGATAGGTATGTATGTATGTATGTATGTATGTATGTACATACGTATGTACGTATGTACGAATGTATGTATGTATGTATGTATCTATGTATGTATGTATGTATGTATGTAAGTAGGCGCAGCAGCTGCATCATCATCGCTATCATCACCAGCAACTTCGTCCCCCTCCTCCTCACCATCATCACCATCATCCCCGTCATCACCAGGAGAGCTCTCATCATCCCTATCATCGCTGTCGTTAACATCTGTATCACCGTCATCGTCATCGTTATCAGCAGCACCAGCAGCTGCAGAAGCAGGGGCAGGGGGAAGTAAGGTCGGGAGCGAAGCAGAGAGAGCGAGGGAGAGAGAAAAAGAGAGAGAGAGAGAGAGAAAGAGAGAGAGAGAGAGAGAGGTTTATTGGATTGGTTGGATTGGTTGCATTGGTTGGATTGGTTGGATTGATTGGATTGATAGGTGGGGAGCGAAGCAAAACTGGTCACGCCCGCAGACAAGGGGACAGACAGAGACAAAAGCCCAGCGGCGAGCAAGAAGAAGGACAAGGACAAGGAGAAGGGTAGTAAGGACGGAGAAAGCGAGCTAGAGAAAGCTAAGAAGCATCTGAAGAAGTCACAGCAGACCCTTGACAAGCTCAGGTCATGTATAAAATGTATGTATGTATGCATGTATGTTTGTTTGTTTGTATGTATGTATGTATGTATGTATGTATGTATGTATGTACGTATGTATGTATGTATGTATATATGTGTGTGTATGTATGTAGTATGTATGTTTGTTTGTTTGTATGTATGTATGTAATGTATGTAATGTATGAGAAAGCTAAGAAACATCTCAAGAATGTCGCAGAAGACCCTTGACAAGCTTATGTATATATATATATATATATTTATATATATTTATATATATACATATATATATATATGTATATATACATATATTATATACATATATATATATACATATATATATATATATATACATATATATCAAGAAGTCACAGCAGACCCTTGTCAAGCTCAGGTATGTATATACGGATGCATGTTTATGTAAGTATGTAAGAGAAAGCTAAGAAACATCTCAAGAAAGTCACAGCAGACCCTTGTCAAGCTCAGGTTATGTATATATGGATGCATGTATATGTATGTTTGCATATGTATGTGTGTATATGTACATATGTATGAGAAGCTAAGAAACATAGAAGTTGAAGCAGGCCCTTGACAAGCTGAGGTATGTATACATAGGT
>WBZZ01002572.1:32500-42500 GCA_019918135.1 Paulinella micropora | reverse complement strand
GCGCTCTCTTCGGGATAAAAAAGTTTTGGTGGCGGGTGGCACAAAAACCAGAGATTTGAGGGTTTTTGTGCCATCAGAGCTTACACTTGAGTTTGGTACCTCCGGCAATTGAACGTACCCTGTCGACGGGGAAGGGGGGGGGCGGGGGGTGGGGGGCCTCTCGGGAACCCCAGCCCGGGGGGGGGGGGGGGGGGTGCGCTTCGAAGCGCACCGCGAACCATCCTTTCAGGTGTTGGCGCAGCCCCTAGTTATTATTATTATTATTATTGTTATTATTATTATTGTTATTATCATTATTATTATTAATAATTATTTATTATTATTATTACTATTATTATTATTATTATTATTATTATTATTATTGGCCCTGTCGCCAGTTCGATTCCCGTCGGTGCCACCAGTATTTTCATTGAACATACCGGTCTATTTCTGGACCAGTATTTTCATTGAACATACCGGCCCGTCTGGAAGTGTTGGAACTGCCCTTGCGGGGGTGTCATTAGAGCTTATCGTCAATTCTTCGTACTCCCCTCACGGGTGAGACGATGGAGGCGCATGTGCAGAAATGCATCAGCCATTGACAGAGAAGCACTATTATTATTATTATTATTATTATTATTATTACTAGGGAGTACATAGGCCATCGGTCCTTTCCATGGGCTGATTGGTATAAAGCTCCTAGAGTAATGTTCTATGCCGTCACTTCCTTTATTCCACCGATTGGTGTGGAGACTTTCCTTATGGAATGGAGGACTGGATGCACATGGCCTTTTGGCTCAGCAATTGGCAGGAGATACACTATTATTATTACTATTATTATTATTATTATTATTATTCAGCCCAATGGCCTCAAGGCGTTAAACTGTGACGCCAACTCATAACCCTTTGGTGGTAGATGCTGGGGAGGAGGGTCGTTGCGCGCGTAAAAGATCTTAAACTCCGCATATGCTGGTTGATAGCCCAGGACCCAGCAGACACCAGATTGTTATGGGTGGGGTTTCGAGGCAGCTCTAGCAACCGCGCTTGGTGTATGCACTTGCACATTCGGTGACGTCTTGCAAGAGGTTGCTGGGACTGCGGCATAACCTCGGCTTAGTGCAGTCTTGCCCTCAGGAGCTCCATCGATGGCCCCGTTCATCAGGCGAGAGACTGACACGGGGGGGTGGAGGACCTCGAACAAGGGTATTGGAGGCTTATGTCCGTTGAGGATATGCCATTAGCTGCATCAGTACGCCTCAGATGTAGTATTATTATTATTATTATTATTATTATTATTATTATTATTATTTTTATTATTATTATTATCCCTGAAAGGTGTTGGAGAAGGGGGTGGGGGGTTTGGGGGGAGGGGGAAAATGAAAATTGTGTACCCCCACCCCGCATTTTCGCACCCCTGTCGGAATAAATCATGGTTTGTGGGAACGACGAGGAGTTGGGAGCTCATTTTTGCAGGGTGGTTAGCCCCAGACTCGACTTGATGCTGATATGATTTTTTTGGAATTCACGCAAATATTTGCGTTAGGGCAGTGTCCTGAATGCGAAAATTCCTTGTTTTTTAAGCCTATTTTCTGCACCCTCGTCGGAATGAATCATGGTCTGTGTGAACCAGGAGGAGTTGTGAGCTGATATTGACAGGGTGGCTAGCCCCAGACTCGATGTTGATGCTGATATAATTTTTTTGAAATTCACTCAAATATTTGCGTTAGGGGAGTGTCCTGAATGCCAAATTTCCTTGTTTTTTTGGCCTTTTTTGCACCCTCCATCGGAATAAATCATGGTTTGTGTGAACAAGGAGGAGTTGGGAGCTCATATTTGCAGGTGGTTAGCCTCAGACTCGATCTTGGTGCTGGTATAGTGTTTTTGGAATTCACGCAAATATTTGCGTTAGGGGAGTGTCCTGAATGCCAAATTTCCTTTTTTTTTTTTTTTTTTTTTTTTTTTTTTTTTTTTTTTTTTTTTTTTTTTTTTTTTTTTTTTTTTTTTTTTTTTTTTTTTTTTTTTTTTTTTTTTTTTTGGCAGTACTTGCCGGTGTCTCCGATAATTGAACGTACCTGTCGACGAGGCAGGGGGTTCCGGGGGGAGGGCAAGCCCTGTGATTGTACGTACCCGTTCTGGTCGCGAGTGGCACCCACACCTGAAAATTGAGGTTTTTGCCACCAGGCGCCCTTTGCGGCACCTACGGCAATTCTACGTACCCTGTCGAAGGGAAAAGGGGGGGTCCTGGGGAGCCCTGCGATTGTACGTACCCGTTCTGGTCGCGGGTGGCACCCACACCTGAAAATTGAGGTTTTTGGCCACCAGGCGCCCTTTGCGGCACCCCCGACAATTCAACGTACCCTGTCGAAGGGAAAGGGGGCGGGGGGGGGCGGGGGTCCGGGGGGGGGCCCTTCAAAAAGTGATAAGAAGTGGGGCTGGCGGGGTTTGGTGCGCGAAGCGCACCGGTAAACCATCTTTTCAGGTGTTGGCGCAGCCCCTGGTTATTATTATTATTATTATTATTATTATTATTATTATTATTATTATTATTATTATTATTATATTATTATTATGGACACCGTGATAGCCCAGTGGTCAAGTTCTACCATCTGGGCCCTGTCGCCAGTTCGATTCCCGTCGGTGCCACCAGTATTTTCATTGAACATACCGGTCTATTTCTGGACCAGTATTTTCATTGAACATACCGGCCCGTCTGGAAGTGTTGGAACTGCCCTTGCGGGGGTGTCATTAGAGCTTATCGTCAATTCTTCGTACTCCCCTCACGGGTGAGACGATGGAGGCGCATGTGCAGAAATGCATCAGCCATTGACAGAGAAGCACTATTATTATATTATTATTATTATTATTACTATTATTACTACTACTACTATTACTACTACTACTACTACTACTACTACTACTATTATTATTATCCTGAAAGGTTTCGGAGTAGGGGGTGGGGGGGAGGGGGAAATGGAAATTGTGTAACCCCCCCCCCACACACACACACACCCCGCATTTTCGCACCCCTGTCGGAATAAATTATGGTTTGTAGGAACCAGGAAGAGTTGGGAGCTCATATGTGCAGGGTGGCTAGCCCCGGACTCGATGTTGATGCCGTTATGATTTTTAGGAATTCACGCAAATATTTGCGATAGGGGAGTGTCCTCTGAATTCCAAAATTCCTTGTTTTTTTTCGCATCCTTGTCGGAATAAATCATGGTTTTTGTGAACCAGGAGTTGGGAGCTCAGAATGACAGGGTGTCTAGCCCCAGACTCGATCTTGATGCTGATATAATTTATTTGGAATTCACGCAAATAATTGCGTTAGGGAGTGTCCTGAATGCGAAAATTCCTTGTTTTTTTTAGCCTATTTTCTGCACCCTCGTCGGAATAAATCATGGTTTGTATGAACCAGGAGGAGTTGGGAGCTCATATTGACAGGGTGGCTAGCCCCAGACTCGATGTTGATGCTGGTATAGTTTTGGAATTCACGCAAATATTTGCGTTAGGGGAGTGTCCTGAATGCCGAAATTCCTTGTTTTTTGGGAGTACTTGCCGGTACCTCCGGCAATGGAACGTACCCTGTCGAGGGGGAAGGGGGTTCCGGGGGGCCCTCCCCCCGGGAACCCAAGCCCTGCAATTGCGCGTACCCGCTTTGGTCGCGGGTGGCACCCAAACCAGAAACTTGAGGTATTTTCGCCACCAGGCGTCGTTTGCGCACACCAGAGGGATTTAGCGGCTGATATTTGGTGTATGTGACACTTCTTGATGAGCTCTCTTCGAAAATATGAAAACTGTGCTGCCGGGTGGCGTAAAAACCAGAAAATTCAGGTTTTGCGCCACCAGGCGCCGTTCGCGCACACCAGAAGGAGTTTGAGGCTGATGTTTGTACCCGACACCTCTCGGTGAGCTCTCTTCGGAGATCCAAAAGCTTTGGTGTCGGGTGGCACAAAACCCAGAGATTTTAGGTTTTTGTGCCACCAGAGCTAACACTTGCGTTCTGCTGGTACCTCCGGCCATTGAACGTACCCGTCGACCGGGGGGGGGGGGGGGGGGGGGGGGGGCCTCCCCCCGGAACCCCCCCCCCCTTTCCACAGTCGACAGGGTACGTTCAATTGCCGGAGGTAACCGGCATAAACCCCTCTGACACAACTCTTAGAGCCTTGGAGCATTCTCAACCATTCATTTTGGTGCCGGCTAATCCGCGTGGGGTACGTACGTACAACTGCAGGGCTGGAACCCCAGCCCCGCAATTGTACGTACCCGAAGCGAATTCACCGGCACCAAAATGACTGGCTGAGAATACTCCAAGGCTGTAGAAGTTGTGCATGTGAAAATGAGAGGAAAAGCGACCTTGGGAAGAGGAGAGGAGAGGGGGGGGGATGCGCGAAGAGCACCGCAAACCATCCTTTCAGGTGTTGGCGCAGCCCCTAGTTACCACCATTATTATTATCATTATTATTAGTATTATTATTATTTATGGACACCGTGATAGCCCAGTGGTCAAGTTCTACCATCTGGGCCCTGTCGCCAGTTCGATTCCCGTCGGTGCCACCAGTATTTTCATTGAACATACCGATCCGTCTGGACCAGTATTTTCATTGAACATACCGGCCCGTCTGGAAGTGTTGGAACTGCCCTTGCGGGGGTGTCATTAGAGCTTATCGTCAATTCTTCGTACTCCCCTCACGGGTGAGACGATGGAGGCGCATGTGCAGAAATGCATCAGCCATTGACAGAGAAGCACTATTATTATTATTATTATTATTATTATTATTATTATCATCATCATCATTATTATTATTATTATTATTATTATTATTATTATTATTATTATTATTACTATTACTATTACTATTACTATTACTATCACTATTACTGTCATTATTACTATTACTATTACTATTGCAATTACTATTACTATTACTATTACTATTACTATTACTATATATTATTATTATTATTATTATTATTATTATTATTATTATTATTATTATTATTATTATTATTATTATTATTATGCTTCACTGCTTTGATTGCCCTGCTTGTTTCTTTGTTGCTAACCATGGTTCTTGCCTTTTACCCTTTATGCCTGTTACTAGAGTTGGTTGGCTAGCCCCCACAAAGACAAATCGAACGACAAAGCAGCGAACAAACTAGCCGCGATGATGCAGCCGCCTATCTCCGAGGAAGTGTCACTGCCCACCGCGGACAAAGTGCCTAGCTTGTCTTTGCGTATTTTGGAGCCCGAAGAGTTCAGACAGAAAGATAAGCCAGCTCCTTCGGCTTCACTGGCCAGCGCCGCAATGCGTGCCTTGAGCCGCAAGAACTCCTTAAAGAAAAAGCACAAGAAGCGAGAGGCGGAGCGTCGTTGGTACAGCTCACACAAACTGGAACGCCCGCAGTCCCCGGATGATTCGCACTTAGTGTCGCCTGAGCGAATCACGCCAGTGTTGCACCGCTCCATGTCCCTGACCATGGTATTGTATTGTCTACTATTTTCTAGAATTGTATAGTATTGTATTGTATTCTGCTGTGTTTTGTTGTGTTGTGTTTTATTGATACACAATCTGTTGTTTAGCTGGCGGGCCTGGCCGACAAGCCTGACAAACCCACCACGCTGGCACAGCTTGCTGACAAAGGGCAGGCTCCAGAAGCAATCCCATTCACGGCGGAGGAGATGACAGCGTGGGCGGTGCGCTGCTTGCGCTGGCTGCGTGTACCTCGCGATCTCCTGCGCCAGGTGTTGGCGCTGTGCCAGCAGTTGCTGCTGCAGATCGACGTCAAGCTGGGGCTAGCCAAACAGCAGCCGGGCGAGCGTGTACGCTTGGAGTTCTTCGAGGAGTACATATCGGACGAGGAGGAGGAAGAGGAGGACAACAGTCTCAACAGCTCTAGGCCAGGCGAAAGGCGAAGCTCGGGCCGCTTTGCGCCGCCCGAGGACAAGGTATTGTATTGTAATGTATTGTTCTGTATTGCACTGCATTGTATTGTACTGTATTGTATTGTATTGTATTGTATTGTATTATACTGTGTTATACTGTATTGCATTGTATTTTATTGTATTGTATCGTATTGTATCGTATCGTATCGTATCGTACCGTACCGTACCGTACCGTATCGTACCGTATCGTATCGTATCGTATCGGATTGTATCGGATTGTATCGGATTGTATTGTATTATATTGTATTGCATTGTATTGTCTTCACCAGTGACAACGATGGTCAGCATACTACACATGCAGATCTGTACATACATACATACATACATACATACAGACATACATACATGCATACATACATACATGAATGCATACATACATACATACATACATGCATACATACATACATACATGCATGCATGCATGCATACACTGTATACGTACATACATACATACATACGTACATACATACATACAGGTGTTCCAGCCTGACCACGAGCTCTGCCACGGAGAGGAGGTATGTATGTATGTATGTATGTATGTATGTATGTATGTATGTATGTATGTATGTATGTATATATGTATGTATGTATATATGTATGTATGTATATATGTATGTATGTATATATGTATGTATGTATGTATGTATGTATGTATGCATGTATGTATGTATGTCTAGCTGTACCTCATGCGCGAACGCTGGGCAACGCTAATTAAGAAGCTGTACGACAAGGTGTGTATTTATTTGCATGTGTGTGTGTGTGTGTGTTTGTGTGTGTTCGTATGTATCGTTACGCCCCGGTTGCCACCGAGTATGGACTCTCTTGGTATGTGTTTGCGTGTATATTTGTGTGTATGTGTGTTTGTAGGAGACAGATACGTTCGACTCCTCGCAGATCACCGATGCATTCGATCAAATACGCTACGACGCGATACACAACGGCGAGTTTTTGTCCAACATCCGTGCACTCTATCGGGGCATCAAGCGTGTGGCAGATTTCGTCATTCCACAGGTGGTGGTGGTTGTTGTTTCTGTAGTTGCTGTTGTTGTTGTTGTTGTTGTTGTTGTTGCTGTTATTGTTGTTGTTGTTGTTGTTATATTATTATTATAATCCCTGCAAGGTGTTGGAAGTAGGAGTGGGGTGTTTGGGGGAAGGGGGAAAATGGAGTGTGTAACCCCCCCACCCCACCCCCCCAAACCAAATCGGCACCCTTGTCAGAATAAATCATTGTTTGTGGGAACCAGGAGGAGTTGGGAGCTCATAGAGCTCATATTTGCAGGATGGCTAGCCCCAGACTCGATGTGATGCTGGTATGATTTTTTTGTTGTTGGAATCCACGCAAATATTGCGTTAGGGGAGTTGTCCTGAATGCGAGAAAAAAAAAATCCTTTTTTTTGCACCCCCTTTCTGAACCTCTGTCGGAATAAATCATGGTTTGTGGGAACCAGGAGCAGTTGGGAGCTCGTATTTGCAGGATGGCTAGCCCCAGACTTGATGTTGATGATGCTGATATAGTTTTTTTTTTTTTTTTTTTTTTTTTTTTTTTTTTTTTTTTTTTGAATTTGCGCAAATATTTGTGTTAGGGGAGTGTTCTAAATGCGAAATTCCTTGTTTTTTGGCCTAATTTCTGCACCCCTGTCGGAATATAATGGTTTGTGTGAACCAGGAGGAGTTGGGACTCATATTGACGGGGTGGCTAGCCCCAGACTTGATGTTGATGCTGATATGATTTTTTTTGAATCATGCAAATATTTTTGTTGTGGGAGTGTCCTGAAAGCCAAAATTCCTTGTTTTTTTACCTAATTTCTGCACCCCCTGTCGGAATAAATCATGGTTTGTGGAGACCAGGAGGAGTTGGGATCTCATATTGACAGGGTGGCTAGCACCAGACTCGATGTTGATGCTGGTACAGTTCTTTTGGAATTCGCGCAAATATTTGCGTTAGGGGAGTGCCCTGAATGCCAAAATTCCTTGTTTTCTGGAAGTACTTGCTGGTACCTCGGGCAACGTACTCTATCGATGGGGAAGGGGGGGGGGGGGGGGGGGGGGGGGGGGGGGGGTCAGGTGGCCCCTTCCCCCGGGAACCGAACCCAGCCCGGCAATTTTACGGTCCCACCAAAGCCATGGTCACTGAAGCCATGGCTGGTACCTCCGGCGATTCAACGTACCCTGTCGAAGGGGAAAGAGGGGGTCCGGGGGGCCCTGCCCCTGGGAACCCAGCCCGGCAATTTTACGTACTCACCGAAGCCATGGTCACCGAAGCCATGGCTGGTACCTCCGGCAATGCAACGTACCCTGTCGAAGGGAAGGGGGGGGTTCCGGGGGCCCTCCCCCCGCAACCCAGCCCGGCCATAGTATGTACTCACCGAAGCCATGGTCACCGAATCCATGGTCACCGAAGCCATGGCTTTGGTGACCATGGCTTCGGTTTTTTTTTTCCACGGAATTTCGGTTTGCTATCTACTACCATGGCTTTAGTGACCACTTGCTCGAAGCCATGGTCACCGAAGCCATTTTTATCAGGTGGACCTACTTTTTTTTTTTTTTTTTTTTTTCTTTTTTTTTTTTTTTTTTTTTTTTTTTTTTTTTTTTTTTTTTTTTTTTTTTTTTTTTTTTTTTTTTGGAGCGAAGCGGAGCGGGAAGGGGCGGGGGGTGGGGGGGGGGGGGGGGGGGGGGGGGGGGGGACAAGGGTGCGCGAAGCGCACCGCAAACTATCCTTTCAGGTGTTGGCGCAGACCCTAGTTATTATTATCATAACTATCATTATTATTATTATTATTATTATTATTATCATTATTATTAGGTCCTTTCCATGGGCTGATTGGTATAAAGCTCCTAGAGTAATGTTCTATGCCGTCACTTCCTTTATTCCACCGATTGGTGTGGAGACTTTCCTTATGGAATGGAGGACTGGATGCACATGGCCTTTTGGCTCAGCAATTGGCAGGAGATACACTATCATTATTATTATTATTATTATTATTATTATTATTATTATTGGACACCGTGATAGCCCAGTGGTCAAGTTCTACCATCTGGGCCCTGTCGCCAGTTCGATTCCCGTCGGTGCCACCAGTATTTTCATTGAACATACCGGTCTATTTCTGGACCAGTATTTTCATTGAACATACCGGCCCGTCTGGAAGTGTTGGAACTGCCCTTGCGGGGGTGTCATTAGAGCTCATCGTCAATTCTTCGTACTCCCCTCACGGGTGAGACGATGGAGGCGCATGTGCAGAAATGCATCAGCCATTGACAAAGAAGCAATATTATTATTATTATTATTTTTATTATTGGACACCGTGATAGCCCAGTGGTCAAGTTCTACCATCTGGGCCCTGTCGCCAGTTCGATTCCCGTCGGTGCCACCAGTATTTTCATTGAACATACCGCTCCGTCTGGACCAGTATTTTCATTGAACATACCGGTCCGTCTGGAAGTGTTGGAACTGCCCTTGCGGGGGTGTCATTAGAGCCTATCGTCAATTCTTCGTACTCCCCTCACGGGTGAGACGATGGAGGCGCATGTGCAGAAATGCATCAGCCATTGACAGAGAAGCACTATTATTATTTTTATTATTATTATTATTATTATTATTATTATTATTATTATTATTATTATTATTACTATTAATATTACTATTATTATTATTATTATTATTATTATTATTGTTGTTGTTGTTGTTGTTGTTGTTGTTGTTGTTGTTGTGGCACCGCGATAGCCCAGTGGTCCAGGTCAATGCCATCTGGGACCTGTCGCCAGTTCGATTCCCGTCGGTGCAAGTATTTTCAAAGTGTTTTCTTTGAAAGTCTTGGTTTGTCTGGAAGGCTTGGAGCTGCCCTGCGGGGGTGTCAGTCGAGCTATCGGTCAAATCTTCGTACTCCCCTCGCGGGTGAGACGATGGAGGCACATGTGCAGATTTGCATCGGCAATTGACAGAGAAGCACCATTATTATTATTATTATTATTATTATTATTATTATTATTATTGTTGTTGTTGTTGTTGTTGTTGTTGTTGTTGGTGTTATTATTATTATCATTATTATTATTATTATTATTATTATTATTATTATTATT
>WBZZ01002572.1:10000-25000 GCA_019918135.1 Paulinella micropora | reverse complement strand
AACACTTCCAGACGGACCGGTATGTTCAATGAAAATACTGGTGGCACCGACTGGAATCGAACTGGCGACAGGGCCCAGATGGTAGAACTTGACCACTGGGCTATCACGGTGTCCAAATAATAATAATAATAATAATAATAATAATAATAATAATAATAATAATAATTTTAATAATAATAATAATAATAATAATAATCATAATAATCCATCCGAGTGGCCACATCTCGCCCAATCAAGCAGCAGCCAAAAAATATTTTCACGACAGTCAATCAAGAGGCAAAATATTCTAATTCCGAACTCGTTTTTTCTGCATCGACATTCGAGATACAAAAGTGCTAAGCGCGTGATTAGACAGCTCTTGCCCTGAGCCTTTCTTGAACGATGGCTCCGGTATAGTCGTGGTATGGAAAACGATGCCATCAAAAAGTTGTGTCGCCTCGAGAACGTCGTGCGTGATAGATTGTGTATAGATTTT
This sequence comes from Paulinella micropora, assembly GCA_019918135.1. NCBI lineage: Eukaryota > Cercozoa > Imbricatea > Euglyphida > Paulinellidae > Paulinella > Paulinella micropora. Next base: position 24,525 of record WBZZ01002572.1, on the reverse strand, counting down.
CCATAGATTGTGCATAGATTTGAGCATAGATTTGAGCATAGATTTGAGCATGATTTGTGCATAATTTGCGTAGATTGTGCATAGATTTGTGCACAATGCGCCACTGCCTTAGCTGCATGCTGCAGGGACGCCCCTGGCTGCATCTGCATGCATGCATACATACATACATACATCAAGGAGAGGTGCACAATGCGCGAGGGATCTTGGTAGTGAGATAGACAGATAGATAGGTAGATAGATAGATAGATAGATAGATAGATAGATAGATAGATAGATAGATAGATAGATAGGTAGGTAGGTAGGTAGGGCATGTGGCGATGTGCAGCAAGTTCTCTTGTGCACATAGCTGAGAGTTTGTTTGCTTTCGGGTTTTGGTTTCGTTCGGTTTTTTGTGAGTTGCTTAATTTTTGGTTTGCTTTGTGGAACTTTGTTGTTGTTGTTGTTGTTGTTGTTGTTTGTTTGTTTGTTTGTTTGTTTCTTTTCTTTTCTTTTCTTTTCTTTTATTCGCGCGTTTTGAGTTTGAATAGGGAAAATTCCTTCCAAAAACATGACTTTTCACATATGTATCTTTGCCAAACGGCACTTTCAATGGTGAAATAGTTTGTTCAGTGGTAGAATCATGTTTGATGTAAAAAATATGAAGGTAAAAATTTTACAACCACAACCATAACCACACAACAACAACAACAACAACGACAACTACTACTACTACTACTATACTAGAGGGGGGGGGGGGGGGGGGGGGACACCATTAGCAACTGACTTTTTTTTTAGCATAACTTTTCTGCAGAATGAATTTTCAATAAATGCCTTTCCAAGATATGAAAGTACATTGGTACTTGAAATGGTGGACAAACGAACGTTAACACTCGTCGTTTGTACGATGTTGTTGTTGTTGTTGTTGTTGTTGTTGTCTTTGTTACGTACGTACGTACGTAAGTACGTATGTACGTACGTACGTATGTACGTACGTACGTATGTACGTACGTACGTACGCATGTACGTAACGTACGTATGTATGTACGTACATACATACATACATGCATACATACCTACATACACACCCTGGGAAACAATCTTGCCTTACGCGCTAGGCTACATACATACATACGTACATACATACATACTGTAGGCGCAGACAGGTAAATATGCGAGCTTTTCTTATACCCCTATACACAGTGATGTATAGATGAGCTATGTCTAGTCAAGATATAGTTATACCAGTTTCTACATATACTTTGAGCCGGTTGAAAACGATAATATTAAACAAGTAACCGGTATTACCTTTTACGCAGGATAATATTATCGTTAGGGCGGACAATAGGAAATTGCTCTGTTTCCTTTTTGTTCCTTGGCTCTGATAGTCTCCTACATTTTCCCACCATACTGGTTTCCTCTCTTTTGCAGAGGAGGAAGTTTAGGTTATTCTCAGAGTGATTGGATTGAGTGGATATAGACCCCGGCTTGCAATAAATAATCTTATATCTTTCTGATCTTAACCTAGAAAAGTGGAGTCCCAGCCTTATTTTTTCTATATTCCAGTGAATCCATTCAAGCAGGTTGAGAAAAGCCACTTCCGCCCTAAGAGAAAGAAAGGAAGGGTGGTGGAGGAGCGTAGGAAAGGAGCTGAGGTGTGAGGAGTGTGCAGTACACAAAAACAACAGACTGAAACTTAGCACAGAGGCCCAAACAGCGGCAGGGCAAGACACTCGTTGTGTGTACGACTCTAACACTAACAATAGTGTGTTTGGTGACTGTGTGGTTTTGTCCGAGTCGGTTATAATCAAAAGATATTAGATGATTTAATGCAAGCCGGTGTCTATATATATCCACTCAATTCACTGAGCACTCTGAGAATAACCTAATCTTCCTCCTCCGAGTCTGCAAAAGAGAGGAAAGCACTGTATGGTGGGAAAAGAGTCAAGCAACAAACGTCAAGGAAACAAAGAGCCATTTCCTAATGTCAGCCCTAACGCCGCTTATAATATTATCCAGCGTAAAAAATAGCTGAGTACCTGTTACTAGTCTTAATATTATCGTTTTCAATCCGGCCGGCTTAAAAGTATTAATATATAAATAAACTTGAAACTGATATAACTATATCTTGCTTGACGAGATATAGCTCATCTTTACATGACTGTGTATAGGGGTATAAGAAAAGATCGCATATTTACCTATCATGAGTCTGCGCCTACAATGCCGCCTGGTCCCTGCCCGTCTTATATCGTATTATATTAATAGACTGGAACCGTAGTTAATAGTGGTAGATTGGTAAATATCGTCGGTTGAGAGCTTCCTCTCCTGATCTGTTTCCTCATGGATGTTCGACTCCTGAGGAGTCACACCATTGAGCAAACACTAGCAGCACATGAGGCGTAGTCTTGTTCGATCCTTATCGTTCCGACTCTACATAGCTCTGTTCAACTTTCCTAGAAGAAAAGAACTATGCCAGTAGACCCGAGCATATGTCATATGGTATCAGTTTGGCTCTGCACTTCATTCTGTAACCGGAACAGCTACTCTGATACTTAGTCGTCACTCAACGGGAGAGGGGCAGACCAAGGATAAGAGTCAAGTAACGACAAGCCGGACGACACTCAATGCCACTATTGTCGATGTGCCTATGCCTGGATGCCATGTGGCAACAGTAAATACAGGACTTCCGGAGCTGAAAAAAATAATAAAATAAAAAAAATTATTAATAATATTAATACATATTATCTTTTAACTATGTAAAAAAAGAATAATTTATTAAAAAAGTGTTGGAGGCGGCTGCATCAATTTCTGGAGAACACCGGCCCCTAGTCTGAAAAGCACTGGTTGCCACGTGGCAACAAACAAGTAGGCTACTTCAAGGCCTCGAAAATTAAGTCCGCTGCTTTTTTTTTGCTGGTTTGCCGTTTTGTTTATGCCAGGCATGACACGTTCTGCCTTCACCGCTACACAGGGGCATGTCGGGGCCACAGGTGCCACAGTAATAGCTCGTGTAAGACGACTTGCTGACAGAAGAGGCATACAAACAAACACTACACCTACGTCTTTTGGGCCTCTCTATGCTATCATTATATGCTCTACCTACCTCCTGTTTCTTTTTTGCTTTGTCCGTCATGATTACTAGGGGGTACCTACGAAGTTCCATGCATTTTGGGATGATAGGTTGGGCAGGGGCATGGGGGTCAGAAGCGAGGGCATTGGGGGGTTGGGAATCAGGGGGTGCACCTTGCCTGAGGAGGGCTGCAGCAAGCACAGATTTGAAATACCCCGGCCTGTTGTCGCCCTTCGTCATGTTGAGGTTGGCCAAGGACGACTGGCTAAAAAAACAATAATGTTTGTAAGCGTTGGTGATAATGAAGTCCATCAAAATCATAAAATCGACCTTCTTCCAGTCATTCAAAATAAAAGACAAATTGAGAGAGTTTGACCCGTGGCGTGCGGAATTAAACATATCAACCGCATTAAAAGCAGAATAATAAAGGGCCACAGCCTCGCACCTGGGGACACGGGGCACAGACTGACTAAAACGAGCATTACGAGGCTTTCCAGGCAAGGTAGTGGAGCAGGTAGCAATAATTTGCTGCTGGTTGTGGTCGTTTTGGTTGACTGCCAATAGCTTCACCCCCTCCTTTTCGCACGTTGCAGAAGCTAAATCGCCCTTCCCCCCCCCCCCCCCTTCTACTGTGTAGAAGCCGCACAGGAAAGCCCACATGAGCAGTCTTCACCATTCCAACAAAATCGACCCCCCTTTTCTTCATCTCGACTGCTGTTTTGCAAGAAGCGAACCAAGAATCGCCGATGAAAATGCGACCTGTTCCCCACCACGGCTTGGATAAACGAAGGGTAGTGGCCGTCGTGACTCCAAACTCTTTGGCGAACTCCTTGTGTTTATCTCTGTCCTTACCCTCCACTATTTCCATGGCGATACAGACCCCCGTTTCGACATCGCACGCTGTATGATATTCCCTTCCAACAGGGATTGGCTTACGGGGGACACACATTTGGCCAGGCATACCTTCCCCTGTATATTGACCCATGCTCTCATCGATAGTAATTACCCCCCCAGGAACGATTGCAGCCCTTGCCTTGGCGTCAACAGCTTCAGCGAATGCTCGAATTGGCAAAAAAGGATCATCATCAGTTGCAGGGGGGCCAGTACGTAGACATTTCAAAATGGTGTCGAAGCGATTCAGCGCCATATACTCACCAAAACCATCTCCTGGCAAGCCATCCGTCCCCTCACCCTCCTTGGGGGCCCAGTGCGACCTCCTTCGACCCCTGTCTGCAATGGAAATGCGTACCAGCAGCCCCAAAAAAAGCCAGAACTCCTCAGTGGACAATGCTTTTGCTAAACCATTATTTTGTTGTTTTGCAAGCTCCTGGTTGGTGAGCTGAAGGATGGATGTTAAAGCCGACATGGGGAAAAAATGAAGAAAGTGTCTACGAACCGGAAAAACAAAAAAATAAAATAAAAAAATTTTGGCAATCACGCAAAATTTTGCACGAAAGCGGACACCATGATGACAAAAAAAAACAAACAAAACAAAGGGAGTTGAAATTAATTTTCATTACATTATTTCTCTGCAACGACATAACAATATTCAAAAAAAAAACCAGACACATGTAAAAAAAGTGTATGGGGTATGGATGCAAACTGGAATAAGAAAAACAAAACGAAATGGCAAAGAAAGAGGAGGGGGACGCGAGGGGGGAGATGTCAAACTTCTCTTCCATCGTAGACTTTGCCTTGTGGCGAGGACGATCTGCTCCCCAGTCCACTGCCTGGGGACCCACTTTCCAGTCAAAGCCCTTCCCCAACACATTTTGTTTCTCCTCCTCCACTTGCTGGGCTGTATAGGGGCTGGGGTTAAGAAAGGGAACAGCCTCATCCTCACCTCCCTCCTCCTCCTCCTCTTTTTCCTCACCCGCCTCATCCAGATTCTGTTGCTGTTTTTGTTCCTCCTCCTGTTCCTCCTGTTCTTCTTCTTCATCCTCCGAAACCTCCATCTCCACCTCTTTCTCCTCTGCATTCATGAACTTCAAACTCGACCCTGCCTGCCCAGGCTCTGGCTTCAAATGCTTCGTGAAGAAGTAATAATCCTCGCCATCAAAACGCAGCGTGGTTAAAGCTTTTTGGTTTTTTGTTTCTTTTTCTGTCAACACCCCCAAAGCCACAATGTCCTTAAAGGTGGGATCGCCAAATTTCTTTTTTGCTCAAGCCCTCCCCAAGCGCACAACAGGGACTGAAAGGGTGTCTCCCACCTCCATCTTTTCCAAAAAAAAATCGTTATGTGGTGAATTTACGTGGAAAAAGTGCACTGGGAGGGGTCACCCTTCAATAGAAAAAAAAATAACTTCAACTAAAAGTTTTGTCGAGAAATTTTACGACGCGCTTGTTAGGGACTTTTCCAACAGTTTTCTAGCGTTTTATTCATGAAAACAGCCACGGTTTAGTCGTGAGAATTTTTTAAAAATTAGTACTGAAAAATTGTTGCCACATGGCAACAAATGTTGCCACATGGCAACGCCAGGCACATAGACACTATGTATTGTGCGGGCCGGCCGACAATTCCTTTTCCCCCTTTGGGGGAAGCCGCCACAAGCGGTCGACCCCCACGCCGAAGACTGATTCCTCATTCGAAGGCGCTCTCGACCGACCGACACATGACATAATGCATTCCGGCTGTCGAATAAGTAAAAATAATTTGTCCACGTCCAGTGCGAGTCTCATCCGTGAGAACTCGTGCCCCCGAACTCCAGCTCTTCCTTTCACTGGCATCGGATATATATATGTCATCTCTTGATCCTCCCCTTCCGTCGAAAAGAAAAAGTAGCTGATGATCCGTAAGCGACATCAGATTCAATTGCAATCCGCATAATGTCACGTTTTGGCTCGCTTCCGCGGCCTTCCACGACCCTTGTGCTCTTCTGCTACGAGCGGTGCCTGTTTTGGTCTCCTCTTTTTCGCCGCAACTTCCTTATCACACTTCGGTGCACCCACCAGTAAAAACGATATGCCCGCAATCTGGACCTCGTCCCATATGCGAAGCGGAATCCTACGTTCCTCCGTCAAATCAAACTGCATACTACTCTCGGCATCAGTTGCACCGTCCAAGGTGTGAAATCCTCGTGGTCTTTCTCGTCGGATTGACGCATCCCATTGTTCCAAGCCTTCCCCGTCTCGAAACACTGGTGCAAAGATCCTGTCCCGCGTGAGCTCGACCTCACTTTTGCTTCTCCAAAACTGCATTGTTGGTGCTAACCTCAACGCAGCTCGTACCCGTGTTTGCGGCTGTACATACGTAACTTACATTAAAAAGAAATGAACAAAATCCTTATCCAGAACCGTATCCTCATGCGGTCGACATAGATAGAACTTATCTACCTGCCATTCGATCTTAGCCACATATTTGCCGGCTATCCACGGCTTCTTCCATACCGTACCCTTACGGCCCTGTACCGCTTCCGTCTGCCTAAGGATAACATCCTTCTTATCCTTGGCATCCGATGATGCATAATCGTCTCGATTCGCATGCTTCGCTTCCACTTTGCTTTCCTCTTGCTGCTTATGCAGCGCCTCCTCACGCTCCTTACGCGTAAGCAATGATGGCGGCTGCCTAAACGCCGGTGCTATGCGTCTCAACGCTTGCTCCTCGTTCTCGTCCTGCAGCAAATAAGGACTAAACTTGGCCAAACGCCGCACATGAACAATATGTTCCCTTCCTCGTACCCCTGTAGGGCCCAGGCGCTATCTTATAATTGTACGCACCTGTCTGCCGTACAATCTTAAATGGTCCATGCCACTTATTATAGAACTTGACCGATACCCCCTTCGGTACCGTTGGAACATATAACAAGACCGTATCCCCTTCCTTATACTCTACATGAGAGTACTTACCCAATTCCTGTCACAGCCTCACACTTCCTAACGTATTTGCAATTACGATAATACCGTTTTATACATTAGTCGTTATTCAGTGGCACAGGTGGCACTTAACTATTTACCAATACAGTATGTCAGTTACCATTTTAATCAGTACGGATGGATGGTTAGTTAGGACGTAGTATAGGTAGAACAGTTACAGTCATTCAGTCCATATTATAATTAGTCACAGTCATTAATTTTGCTTTCAACCATAATCATTGCAAGTGACGTGGCATAGTTCTAGAGTAAAACGGAAAGTGATTGTATTCTCAGTAAAGTTCAGTTCCAGTAACAAGGAAGTAGTCGTGGGATTATTTTAGTGTCATTTACTGACATCCGGAACTCAATCTGCCGGAATTCCTCAGAAGGAATAGTCCGTCAATTGTGTTTAATCAGACTTGCTTTTAGTCGTGTGTATTTCGGATTCACGTCCGGAGCACTCCTCTCAGTTCGGTTCACAGTTTTATTCATCAACGAATACATTCAGTCATCGTCTTTCACGGTTATGCAGCCTTGATTGCTAATGACCTCATGAGCAAGACACAGACCCCCAAACTACTCAACCTTGGAAGCGTACCCACGCTCAAACCCAATGAACGACTTTACCAGGAATGGAAATTTCAGTTCCATTCCTTCACCTACGGAGATAGCGCAGAATTGGGAGACATGGTAGTCTCCGTGTTTGAGGAACCGGACAAAGCCATAGCAAAATTCCCCTACGACCCTACTAAAATCCGTATTGCAGAAGACTGGTCAGAGTCTTCAGATGACGAGCAAGAAACACAACACCCGAAAGAGAGCGAAAAGGACAAGCCTAAACAGCAAGGCAAAACCGCCGGTGCTCAGAAAGGTAGTACCTCAGCACTCTCGAAAACAGAAGACAAACTGGAAGAAGAGAGAAAGGCCAGACGATCACAGACAACCAAGAGAGCCCATTCCAAAAAAAAAAAGACAAACAAACAATATGCACAACGAATGCGTAGGTTGGGACTTTACGTCTCTGTAGCTTTCAAAGACCAGTCCTAGTGACGATGTGCATGGGAGTGGAAGACAGAAGCCCCTTTGGCATGTTAGTCTTAGTGGAAAAAAAGGTATGGAGGCAAATCACTTCTTGATATGATCATAAGATGGCAAAGGTATATTGTCGCTACCCCTAAGGGATACATTGCCTACTGGCTAGACGAAAACCATCTACGGAACTACAAGATTATGGTGGCAAAATCCCTAACGAATTTTTCACCGCACAGCTCTTGTATAAACTCTCCTACCACCCGGCTTTTGGAGGGCTAGATGCCCTGATGATACAGTTCGAAAACAAGGGGATTACTGCTCACTCTGAAGTAGAAGACATGCTCAGAAAGATCTAGGTTAAGTATAAACTGAAACCGATAACTCAGAAAAAGATACTTGGAGCAGGCAAAACCCCTGACAAAACTAACGGACAACGCAAGACCACCGAAAGATCATTCGTGTCTGAACAGTCAGACAGCGAAACAAGACGTTGCTTCAACTGCAACGGGACAGGTCATTTAGCGTTTGAGTGCCAGAACACCTGCACTAAAAACAGCTGCAAGAAAGGCAAAGGTAAACACCCCCGTAAGGATTGCCCTCGTGACAAGAAACGTAGGCATACAGGAACAAAACCCTCTAAGAAATCCCCAAGATCTACTGTCGCTGTCGCAGAGCAAGCCTCTGACGAACAGGACGAGGAAGAAGGAGAAGAAAAGCCTGAAAAGGAAGAACAGGATGACACAGAACACGAGGATGATTCTCCCTCTGTGTTCGTTGTCATGGTGGAAGCTTAGACCCCGATGAGAAGGAGAAACCTAATGCTAGACGACGATCAGCTAGACAGAGCAGCACTCAGCAAGTCAGCACTCAGCAAGTCAGCACTCAGCAGGTCAGCAATCAACAGACCAGCGTCAGCAGAATAGCAGACAGCAAAACAGTAGTCGACAGACAAGCAGCAGCAGTCAACAGACTAGCAGTCAGCAGAACAGCAGACAGCAAGACAATAGTCGACAGTATTTAATCATTTCTTTATTGAAATCAAATACTTTGTCTTTTTGCTCCCCATACCATTTTATGAAATCATCTCTTTTATTCTTTGAGAATGAGTTATATCCGTAATCGTCCATGTCTGGTATTTTGCCTATGTATGTTTGATTGTCTGTTTTATTAAAGAAGTGAGGAAAGTATCCTTTTTTCAATTCAGTAAGTCCAAATGTGTCAGGAAAGTCAGATAGAGGCATAGTTAGAAATGATAAACTATCTATAAATCTAATCTGTTCTTTCCCATTACCAATAGACATCATCATTATTTTACCACCTTCATATATCACAAATGGAGTTATGCCTTTTTCAATCAACCATTTCAATACAAATTGACAATCATATCCCCGTGCATTATGTGCTATGAATGTATAACCCTTATGTTTTACACCCAATGACCACTCGCAGAATTGTTCAATTTTTTATGAATGATTGGTGTGCTGTCGTCGAAATATTGATTTTCAGAATGATTGATAATATGTGTTCCTGTCTTTTGATTTGCTTCAAAATCAAAGAATACATATTTGGTTGATGGTTCATGTATCACTTTTTTCTTTAACTCGCATTGGTGTGATAGAGGTTTTAGTTCTTTGCAGTTCCTACATTTTTCATATCCACATTTATGTTCTCCTTTGTAAGTCTTAGCACAAGTGATACATTTTTTCTTTGTGTCGCATAACTTATTTTGTTTATGATTATTGAAACATTCATCATTCGGAAACTTTCTATTACACTCATTGCACATTTTCCATTTCGAAATATTGTCATATCCTTTACATCCTTCAGTTTGACATATATTACATTTGAATTCAAATGCGTGATTATGTTCGTATCCCTTCATACATTTCTCGCAGAAGTTTTGCTTTGATAAGAATGCTTTCATACTTGTTATGGTGTCGTAATGGTTCATGGTTTTTAGTATGTATATGTTCTTTTTGTCCTTCATCTCAGTCTTATAGATAATTTTGTTTGGAAATTCCACAATAACAATGTTGTAGCCTATGTGCTTAGCAAACTCACTAATTTCAGAAAGCCCACATAAATCTTTCATGACACCAGCCTCCTCGTGTAGTTTGTTTGCCAGTTCGTCTTGGATTCTGCGTCCTTTTCTGATTTGCTCGTATTTCGTGTGTTCCTCAATCTTTGCTTTCGCTACAACGATTGCCCTTGCCAAACATATGTTGTCGTCATTGTTTATTCGTATTACACCTTTCTTTTTATACATGTCTGTTTCTGTTATTGCTTTCAATCTTGCTCCTCCTTCTGGCATCCTTACACCCACAAAATTGAAATCAATAAGTTCCATTGTTGCTCCTTCTTCGTCCATATAGTTTTCGTCGTTTGATTGCAGTATAGATTCTAATCAAGTCAGTATATCTTCCAAATTGAAATCTTTTACTTTAATTAATTTTTGGTTTTGTACATTCCAAGTTGAAGGAATAGCACTAATACGTATTTGTATTAAGTCATTGTCTTTGTAAAGTGTTTTAAAGTCTTCAATTATAGATCCTATCATACCTATGATACCCTCTAATGGAAACTTTTTCACTTTTTGAGACATTGATTTACTTAATTTAATAGTATATACCGATTGCCCCACAGGTAGTTTGTTCAGTGTCAATCCTTATTAGTTTATAGCCATTGAACTCAATTACTTGTGGTTCAACATATTTTCTTTCCCTTTGTTTTCGCTCAGGTTCAGAATAAAACCTTTCAGTGTCAGATAGTGCTCCCCTTGTCGTCGTTATGTCATAAAACCTAGTTCCGTTCGGCTTTTTAACATATAACTTTTTTTGCCTTATCTGATATGTTATTTTTGCTTCCGCCAACTTGTCCATGTTCCATGTGTGTCCGCCATAGTCGATGGTGTTCGCCATATATTTATTGGAATATATTTTTTCCAAAAAATATTTTTATTTTATATGTAAAAAAATATATGTATAAAATATTATCTTATCTTTAATATGAAATTCAATTTTTTTTCAGGTTTCAATTTTCCCCGACGATATTCTGGAGTCTAATAAGGTCAGCCTTGGTTTTTTCTCTTTTCTATTTTGATTTTCTCAGTATGTCTGCCTTGTTTTTTTGATAATATTCTTTTACTCTCATAAGTGCTTTCTCTTTATTTCTTCTTTGATACTCTCTCATACGTTCAGCGTGTTTTGCCCTTGCCTCCTCCGCAGTATATGTTGGATGTCTACCCATTTATATATAATATATTTTTTATTATATTTAAATGGAAATTAATCAAACTCGCAACAGGAGAGGACTTTCATTTTTTCAAAAAAAGATAACTAAGTTCAGGACAGCGATAAAAACTAAGAGACTTGTTTTGATGTCTCTTCGTGTTCATTTGGCAAAAGATAGATGAGTTATCTTTTTTTTAGAGTTTGAGAGAAATTCAAATATGGACTATTTATTGATTAAGAATGCTTGTATTGAATTTGGATAAAATTATGTATATTTTTATTGAAATTAATAGTAAGATGAATTTATATGAAAATAGCATTATTTTATATAAAAAGATAAGTGTCCTATAGTAATACCTATAGTAGTTACTGGTAGTACTGGTAGTAGTAGTAGTAGTAGTAGTAGTAGTAGTAGTAGTAGTAGTAGTAGTAGTAGTAGTAGTAGTAGTAGTAGTAGTAGTAGTAGTAGTGGTAGTAGTAGTAGTAGTAGTAGTAGTAGTAGTAGTAGTAGTAGTAGTAGTAGTAGTAGTAGTAGTAGCAGTAGTAGTTGTAGTAGTAGTAGTAGTAGTAGTAGTAGTAGTAGTAGTAGTACTGTAGTAGTAGTAGTAGTAGTAGTAGTAGTAGTAGTAGTAGTAGTAGTAGTAGTAGTAGTAGTAGTAGTAGTAGTAGTAGTAATTCTTCGTACTCCCCTCACGGGTGAGACGATGGAGGCGCATGTGCAGAAATGCATCAGCCATTGACAGAGAAGCACTATTATTATTGTTATTATTATTTTATTTTAATATTTTTAATCTAAGTCATTTTATTTTAATACTTTAATATTTTAATAATTTCTCGTTACCTTTAATAACTTGAGACGTAGGTCACCATCTAGTTAAATCATAGCTCTTGAGCTAACGATTTGTATGGATCGACCAGAGGTTAAATTGTTAACTTCATTAAACCGAAGGCCTAGGCCTAGTAGTAGTAGTAGTAGTAGTTTTTTTTTTCTCGTTCCTCACTGAACTAGAACTTTACTTTGACTTCATAAAAGATTAATCTAATATATATATATATATATATATATATATATATATATATATATATATATATATATATATATATATATATATATATATATATATATATATATTTATATATATATATATATTAATATATATATACATATATATATTTGTTAAGTCCATATATATTTATTATTATTGTTATTACTATTTTATTATTATTATATTATTATTATTATTATTTTATTTTATTTTAATATTTTTAATCTAAGTCATTTTATCTTAATACTTTAATATTTTGATAATTTCTCATTACCTTTAATAACTTGAGACGTAGGTCACCATCTAGTTAAATCAATAGCTCTTGAGCTAACGATTTGTATGGATCGACCAGAGGTTAAATTGTTAACTTCATTAAACCGAAGGCCTAGGCCTAGTAGTAGTAGTAGTAGTAGTAGTAGTAGGAGGAGGAGGAGGAGGAGGAGGAGGAGGAGAGGAGGAGGAGAAGAAAATAACTTCAATTTTCTTTTTAAACTTTGTTGATAGGGCCACCCTCTAATATTTAGCATTAGGCTGTCGATTTTTGTGGAGATGCCAGAAGATCACCAGTATTTGAGTTTTATTTGTACAAGTCTTCATTGAAACCACCACAACAGAAGGAAGTCTGTTTGACAGACAGACAGACAGGCAGACAGACAGGACAGACAGACAGGACAGACAGACAGGACAGACAGACAGGATAGACAGACAGGACAGACAGACTGGACAGACAGACAGGACAGACAGGACAGACAGACAATGGCTTTGGAATGCCACTTTCAACGACGCGGATCCTTGTATCTGGTTTCCGGGAAATTGAACATGAAATCTAAGCACGCGGAGGAAACCAGTGCTTGAAAAAGGTTTTTCTGAATTAAGGATTTTTTTTTCAGAGGTTGTCCCAACGAGCAACCCTTCTTACAGTAAAGCTGTACACAGTTTCCTCCATCTCCATGATTTACAATCATATTTGCTTGGAATAAATTACAAGCGAATAAATTCTCTCTCTCATCACTCACTCGCTCTCTCTCTCTCTCTTCTCTCTTCTCTCTCTCTCTTCTTCTTCTTCTTCGCTTTTATTGAGAGAACAATTTTACAATCGGGCTCAGGGAACGTCCACGTGAAAAGTATAGCTAGTAAGTTATACCTTTATCTAAGGTGGAAACCTAGTTATTCAGTTGATCGTATGAAAGGAAAATATTAAATTTGTATTTAGCGGCTCGGTATTATATATATATCTAGTATTAATATTATTAATATTAATATTTATGTTAAGATATATTCAGTAGTGATAATATTATAATATGATATGAATATATATGTTATTGTAAAAGTGTAGTAGTTTATGTCTGGCGGCCCCCCCTCTCTTTTCTTTTTCGTGAGAAAAAGTGAAAGAGAGAGGAGGAAGTTGGGGCTGTGCGTGGTTGACCATATACGTTGGCTGATCAGGGGAGTTCTCCTTCAAGTAGCAGACAGGCGAGCAAACTTGTTGTTCCATCGTTTTTTTTTTTTTTTTTTTGTTTTTTTTGCTAGTGTTTATATTTATAGATATTATGATGTTTGTTGATGTTTGAGTAGGTATGTCATTAGTGCTGTTTTGAATGGTTTTATTTTTGTTTCATCTGTTATATTTTTTGGGATTGATTTCCATTGATCAGCGAAGATCTTGGTGAGATATGGGTCTTTGTGATTGACAAAGAGGCTGCTTTTAGTTGAGCATCGCGTTTTGTATGAATGTATGGTATTGATTGGGGTAAAGGTGTTATTGTGGAGTGGTCTGTTGAGGTGTTTTTTAGGGTAAATGAATGGGTGATTTTCTATGCATACACGGAGTGTATATAGGTGGGTGATGTCAAGTAGTTTCAGTTGGTTTAGTATTGGTTTGGTGTGCGCGCGGTAATGTGTTTTTGCAATTATTCTGATTATTTTTTATGTATTTTTATGAGTGGTTGTATGTATTTCTTTTTGTTGTCATGCGTCCCCCAGATGGAGATGTTTTGTATGAGGTGTGGGTATATGTGTGTGTAGTATAATTGTTTCATTGTTTTTATATTTAGATATCTTTTAGCATAAAGCAATGAGTTGATTGTGGGTTGGAGTTTACGGATTATGTTATTGATGTGTTGATCATATTTAAGGTTGTGTTGTAGTGTTATTCCCAGGAGTTTTGCATGTTTGCATTGCTCGAGGGTGTGGTTGTTTATTGTTATTGTGATATCTTGTTTTGTTTTATGAAAAATTGTGTATGTTGTTTTTGTTGGGTTCGGTACTAGGTTATTAGAGTGGAAGTAATTTATTAATTTTGTTATTTCTATTTGTGTT
>WBZZ01002571.1:182500-285273 GCA_019918135.1 Paulinella micropora | reverse complement strand
TGCATCCACCGCCTGATCTATCTCCTCCTTCATCTTCTTCCACCAGAATCGCCTCGCTACGAACATATGAGTTCGTTGTCGACCCGGATGCGCCAAAAGTGGGCAATTGTGGGCTGCGACAAATATAAATCGTCTCAGACTCTCCGGTACCCAAAGGGTCCATTTGTCCGGCTGTGACGCATAGCGACCGTGAAGGCCCTTGTACCACAGTAGACCATCTCTCCATCCCATCTCCTTCATCTGATCTTTGATCGCTTTCGTCATCCGTAGCTCATCCGGGTTCTGATATAACTGTATCAGTTCTTTAAACTCCGGATCTTGAGCCTGTTGTTGCCTCCATGCGGTAGGCGAGGATATATGGATAGTACCATCTTCTAGCCGTACCCCGATTCTTTCCGGGTCATCGTCTAGGTCACTTCTCCGCTCTTGAGGAGGCTCCGCATAAACCTCCTGCGTCTCCTCTTCCTCTCTTATGTTCGCCTTCGCATTCTCATATACCTCATAGGACCACTCAGCGTCCTCCTGGGTATGTAGCTCACAACATATCCCGTGATCCGGGCCTTGTGGACTGTACCGTAGACCTGTGCGGTCATATCGGACTCCACTCGCCATCTCCATCGCCTCAATGTGGCTGACCTCATACACCTTGTCAGTGGACAAGTCTTCCATCTCCACCGTGGACACCAACGCCGATACTTCTGAGTTAAACTCTAGCCTAGAGAGGCTATCAGCGACCACATTTCGCTTTCCCGGTAGATGGACCATTGTAAAATCGAAACAAGACAAGAACGCTTGCCACCGCGCCAGCCGTCCCGTCTGTTCATGATTCATCAACCATAACAGGTTATGATGATCAGTTCTGACAGTAAATTGAGGTCCTCCCCACAAATACTCTCTGAGCCTCTTGAGGGCCCATACTACCGCCAACGCCTCTCTTTGCCTTGTGCAATAGTTTCTCTCCGCCGCACACAACTTCCTACTAATAAACATGATTGGGCGTAATTTCTTCTCCTCATCCTCTTGTTGTAATACAGCCCCAATCGCAAACTTGGATGCGTCTGTATCGACTACGAATTGTTTCGTAAAGTCGGGCATCGTTAACACCAGTCCTCCGTCTTTCGGGTCTTTGTAAATGAGATCTTTGAGCGCATGAAACGCTTGCAAAGCCTCTTCGTCCCACTTCTCAAAGTCTCCAAAATCTATCATTTTCTCCACTTTAGCCCGTGTTGCACCCCAATCGGGTATAAACTGGCTATAGTATTGCGCCATCGCAAGGAATGAGTGCAATTCAGTGCGGTTCTTCGCTATCGGTCGATTCATAATCTCCTCCCTCTTCTCTTTGGATATCGAGACTCGATTATGGGAGATCTCATACCCTAAGTATGTCACACTCGTCTTGGCAAGTTGACACTTCTTTAGATTGCACTTCAGGCCAAAAGCTCCGATCCGCCTGAATATATCGGACAAATGATCGACATGCTCCTCCATTGTGTTAGAGTATACGATAATGTCATCGATATAGCAAAATGCATATTCTCCCGCCTTCTGTCCCCGCCTTCTCATAAAGCCTCCGTCAGACAAATCATCGTACTGACTGCTCAACATCTTCTGCATCGCCTTCTGGAAAAGTCCTGGGGCTTGCTTGAGGCCCATAGGAAGCACTTTCCATTGGTATATTTCCATACCCACCACAAACGCCGTCAGCCATCTGGACTTTTCCTCCAGTGGTATCTGCTAGAAGCCATTCTTAAGGTCAATGACCGAATAGAAATTTGCATTCCGCAGTACTCTCCTTCCTTCTTCTAATGTCGGGAGAGGATTTCTCTCTTCCTCCGGCACCTTGTTAACACGAGCATAGTTAACTGTCAGGCGCCATTCTCCTCCTGGCTTCGGCACTATTCTCGGTTGTGAGACTATTGGAGATGTTGATCTCTCAATAAAGTCCTCATTGAGCAGCTGTCTTGCTAGCTCCTCCGCTATCTTCGCCTCATGTATACTCAAATTCGCCCTTCGTGGTGCCGGTGACGGCTCCGCACCCGGTATTTTGTAAATAACCGCAGTGAAATCTTCAGGCTTGACACCACCTGCATGTGGAGGGTCAAAAATTTCCTTGTTCGCCTCTCATTTGGCTTTTAAAAGCTCCTTCTCCTTCTCCGTGCCTACTCCTTCTTCCAATATTTTCCGCGCCGCCTCTTGAAAATCTTCATCAGACATCTGCTTATGCTGCTTGAGGGGTTCTCTGTCCTCCTCCAAGCCTAAGTCCTCTTCCGAGACATCATCTAGGCCCGTCTTTTCATACGTGACCGTGTCCGGCTCATCATCTTTACCGAGCTCCACCAGCATGTCAATGAGTCTCGCGTATTGCAAAGGAGCTTTACGGGTGTAAAAACCATCAAAGCATGTGAATGCTTGGGGTATCAATTTCAACTTGTCGAGGTCTCTGAGCTTCCGCTTGTATGCACTGCTCTCCTCACGAGTTCCCATACGACAAGCCACCACTAGCTGTTGCTTGCGAGAGGGTACCGGTATAGGATGATCAATAAGCCGGTCCCTTATTTCCTGCGCCCATATCGCCTTCTCATTATATGGCAGGATAATAGTATACGGCTTATTATTTTCGAATAAAGTCCGTAAGCATTTCTTCACTTCAGACAGTGAACGCGGCCACGTGGGCTCGTCACCCCAGAAATCAGTAATAAAACTTTTAATAGTTTCTGGTGGAGTATCCGGGATTCGCCCCGTTCTCCTTGGTACAAACTCCTCCCTTTTTTCTTCTCCTACTTTCGCATGGAAACAGTATCCGTTAGTAATATGGACATCTGTTCCTACTCCTTCCGCGAATCTCGCCAACGACGGGCTTCTTTGTGCGACACATATAATCTCCTCCTTTCGCTTCTCGATTAAGTCATCAAAAGACTTTTTGTCCCAATGGCATGTCGGAACTGTGACAGTGCACACTTGGGATTCCCAATTGTCGGTCCAGGACAGTTCATCGGGTCTTACGACATGGGGTGAACGTACACCTCAAGTGCCTCATGTGCGATGGCCATCTTTTTGTGATCCGTCGCTAGACTCAGCTCATAAGCCTCATAAGAGTCAGTAGCGTTGAAGGGATCAATATCGTTCTCTTCTCCTCTTTTTACTCCATATATCACTCGCCGTGCGGCGCAATCAATCACAGCCCCCATCGTAGCCAATTGGTCATACGATAGTAATATTGACCCGTGGTAACCGGGGACGACATAGAGGTCCATACTGTATACTCGTGCGGATTTCAATTTAAAGGTCAGTGTGATGATTCCCGTGATATCCGTCCGGCTGCTCACTCCTTTGAGAGTGCCCGTTGACTTTTTCATATTTCCGTCCACCCAGTCCCGGTATCGATTTAAAAACTTCCTGCCGACAATATTAATATTCGCCATCGTATCATTACCAACTTTTAATATTGTCTTCAATGTTTCACAATAAAGTTCCGTATAACACAGAGCATCGGGCCTGTGTATATTGGCTGCGAGAACAAGAACTTTACGTTCCAAATTTTGGAGTCTTGTCTCTAAGTTTTTCAACTCCTCCTTCTTCTCCTCCTGCTTCACCTCATTAACATTTTTATTATTCTGCGGTACTGGTGCGTTTACTATTTGAGCGACATTGTCTTGTGGTACTTGAGTACACACATTGTCTTTTTGCTCGCCACCCGCCGCGACCGTAGACATTGAGTCTGTTCGTGGTTGTTTGCTTGGCCGAGGCGATACGTCTGCCATTGGCCTCCTCGCCTCCATCGCAAGTCTCGCCTTCCTATTTGCATCAGTTATTATTGGTAACCGTGCTGTATGAACGGGTATGAGACTACCTTGGGGCTGCAGTCTCTGTGTACCCACATCTTTGTTTTCACATAGAGGAAGCGTTGGCCCAGTCTGCACAACAGCATTAGAAAGCACTGTGACTTTAGGGTTAAACTTCACAGTCTTCTCCTTCCTCTCTTCTTCCCCCTTCAGTCATTCCACCACCTCGAAACGATTACCTTGAGTAGTGTCCGGATAGGATGACGTATCGGTCTCCGAGGCAGTGTTGCAGGCCTGAGCTCGACCGAAATTTGGGTTGGAGCTTGCCCACGAGCCTCCTCCTCCTCTGGGTGGGGGGGCTGGATCTCGAACAGCTCTCCCTCCATAAGGGGTATATCCCCGACCTCCTCCTCTTCCTCTCTGAGGGGTTCCCTGCCACCTCGAGGCTCCTCTCCATGTTCCTCGTCCTCCTCCTCCTCCTCCTCGTCCTCCTGCTCCTGCTCCTCCTTCTCGTCCTCTTTGAGAGGCCTTTAAGTTCTTTTGTCTCTCCCTTTCCTCCTTCTTCTCCTTCATCCTCTTCACGTAGGTAATGATTGCCTCTCGTAACTCCTCATCATCACACATATTGGCATACCAACCTTCGTTCACAGCGGCAATCTGAAGCATATTGAAAAGGCCCGGTTCCTTGCCTTCCGTCCTGCTCAGAAAATTTGCCCTTGCTGTTGGGTTCTGCCTATCATGATTGAAAGAGCAGTCTCTGTTCTCCATCTGTGCCTTACACTGCAAGCCCGCGAACCACCTCCAACATGCGGTCTTCAGGTCTGGCTCTCTCTGTCTCTTCCAACCGGCAACTCTGTTTGTGTACGTGGCTTGTGCGCCAACAGGTATACCGCCTGCCTGTGCCGTATGTGCCTCCGTGAGCGAGTCCATGTTTGAGCATGCACTAATCACTTCTTGAAACAGTGTTGACGGAGCAACGCTTTGAACCGTATTTTCGAACACGTGTGTCTCGAGGAAGTTCTTGGACTTCACTGAGCTAAACGTCGAGCATTGTTGTATGAGCTGAGTAAGCTTACTCGGGTTAACTGTGTGTAACGCCGAAAAGAAATAGAGGATGATCGACTTGCGGCCATAGAATAGCCCATAGGAGGAAACTACCTCCGTAAGGGTCGCCGCCAAGCCAACAGCACTCCTCAAACTCATCGCCACTGTCTCAAAGATTTCAAATCCTATGAGAGTACCAGTGCAGAGATGCTGGTATCCATGAGATTGAAATATGAAATGAGTGTGGCCACCGCCAGTTCACACTGAGCGTCTAGGCCTGTTGCATTGTTTCTCTTAATCTCCTCCTTCTTTCTCAAAAACTTGTACTGTGTCAGATCAAACCCCTCCGAGACTAGAGATTGGTCAAAAACAGTAACAAGGGCCTCGTATTCCTGCGTTTCGTCGCAAGGAAAAGCCTTCATGCAGGCATTGATCTCTTTGAGCTTGCTCAAAAGCGAAGCATCAGAGTCTTTGTCTGAGCTCGTCTTGGCATATAGCATGAGACTTGCCACTCCTCCTTTCTTCCCCTTGAAGGCATTTATGATGTTCTGTCTGTCCTTCTTCTCCGTGTTTGTGACCACCACCGTAGTTGAGCCCGAGGGTGCAGGGGCTGGTGGGGCAGGAGCTGGTGGGGTCAAATATGTCGGAGGGTGTGTCTTTGCACCACTCACTTTTGCTTTCATTCTTTCCAGTCTCATCGTCTTCTCGAACTCCTCATTCTCTTTCGCCTTCTTCTTTTCAGATATCACCAGCTTTTGAGCATGAGTGATAAAGGCCACCAATTCAGAAGCAGATCTGAGAAAATTATATTTCTCCACATATTGGTCAACACCTGCTTTGTTGGCGACCGGTGGTGCGTTACTAAGTGATTTAAGGACAGAGTGATCCTTGGTAGGAATCCATCTCTTCCATGCCTCCTTGTGCAGTAACGCACCCATCAACAGTCTGATCTTGGTCAGAACTCTGTCGGTCTTCTCTAACTCATCAATCACAGGATGAGTTTCTCCTGCTGCCTTAATGCTTTTTTCCATCTCTGCCTTCCCCTCCTCCAAGGCCTTCATTTCCATCGTAAAAAAATGAAATATGCCACTCGAGTTTTTCGAACCCAGATTGGTCTTCATTTTTGTTACATCGACTGCCTCCTGACCAGTCGCGAGGAATCTGGCCGTTGCTCTTGGGTTTGTGTACTGGAGGTAACCCTCACATCGTGGGCCGTATGTACGTTCCCAAATCAGGGTTTGAGTGTACACCCCAAAGATAGCATCGAGTAATTCAAGGTGGGTGTGTGTGTCCCCAAACTTGATATGCTGTATCTTCTTTCTCTCTTCTGGATCAGAGACCAGTTTGCCGAGGAGCTGTGCTGTGTTTGATAATAGGATATAGACATCCTTTTTAGCACGACTTTTCTCTCTTCTTTGATCCTGAGGGATCCACACATAGGTGTTCTTCTCTACCCCCATCTTGTTATCAAACTCTTCTTTAGTGAGGTCATAGTGGTCTTGCACCCACTGTTGTTCCTCCACTGTGATCTCCTCTCCATCACTATGAATCAAGTCGATCATTTTTCGTCCTCCTCCCGTGTAGGCAGGTGGTAAGGGATTACCATATGCTCCTCCTCCTCCCGTCTCTTCTTGTTCAAATCCTCCTTCATCTTCGTCTCCTCCATATCTTCCTTCATCATCCCAGCCCTCTTCTACTCCTCCTCCTACTCCTTCATCTCCTCCTCCTCCTTCATTCAATCCTCATCCTCCTCCTTCATTCAATCCTCTTCCTCCTCCTCCTCCTGCTTCTTCTTCTTCTCTTCTTTGATCTGCCTCCGAGAATTCACTCACTTCGGCGATCTCTGTCGACATGATGTCGTAGTAGTGATCAACAGGAGGACAGTGTCAGCTCCTATGTTTGGTTTTTGTTCGTTTGTGTTCTGTTCCTCCTTCAGTCGATTGACTAGTGAAGAGAGAAACTAATAGAGAGGGTAGGATAAGATTCCCTGTCCTCTATGAAACACTGTTTGTATGTTTGTTTTTGTTTGAGAAAAATAGTCTTTGAGACTTTCTCCGATTTCTTGTTCTCCTTACTCAGATTACTTTCTCCTCCTTCTTTTCTATATTGTATCTAGTATGAGGCACTTGGACCTACACACAGATAGTAATAGAGAAACCAGAAAAGCTCTCCTTGAGAAGTCGACAGTCGGTCGGATAGGTTCTCAGACCTACCTTTAGAAAACGATCAGAGATTTGCAAAAATACTCTGACGTATGTGTGAGATAATGCAGATAAATGCACAAACTAGAAGGGTAAAGTGTTGTGCTCCTGTCCCTATGCTTGTTTATGTTTTGTGTGTGTTCCTTCACTCTTCTGTCCACCTCCTTCTTCTTGGTTTCTGTGTGAGAACAGCAAGAACGACAGAGAGTTTGTATCTGATGTCTCCTTGTGAGCACACAGATACTGATTGGGCTAGAGGGTACGAGACACCTGCTTGAGACCAATCAAATTATTTGTTTTGTGAAAGAGTTATGAGGGAGCTGTGTTGGAGTATTTGTTTTCGTCTGACGTCCCCGTGTGAGACAGGTCAGTGAAAATTCACTCTGTGCCTGTGTGGCAAAGCAGAAAGAAATCACCCTAGTGATGTGGACTCCAAATGTAATGCCCCCAACGATAGCTCGTAAAAAGTCGGTAATACAACCAAACACAGTCCTCAAAAGATGAGAATGATGTCTCGTTGTATTAACTCAGTGAAGCCAAAAAGGAAAACGGCAACAGACCAGGAATAAAATGGCATCAGGTCCAATCCGGACAAGTAATACTGAAAAACAAGCTGGTGCACCTGTCACCAGGAAAAGGTACTTTTTACCGGCTATCCGGGGGGTGATGCCTACATATATTGTTGTGGACATTCAAGTGGCAAACTATCCAACTTTGACCTTATCGTTCTCCATCAATCGAAGTGATACCACTGTGCTGAAGCCATCATTTGAAAGCTTAGGAAAAGAGCTTTCCAACTGTGTGCGCTGCATTTCCGTATATTAATATCAAATATTGATTGAGAAATATGAGGTAAAAGTTTGAATGTTTTGCCACTTGAATGTCCACAATAATACATATACTAGTAACTTTTTTTAATATTTATAATTTTTTCATACTTATCATAGTATTAATAAAAATATTAATAACTTCAAGTTGTTATCACTTAATATTTTATTTTATATGTATAATAATAATTTTTTTCATATATACTTAAAACTTTTTTGTATACATATACAATATATATTTTCAAATTTTTTAAATAGATCATAGTAAAACTTTGTGTAAAGTCAGACTTGAATTCTGAAGTATACGTGACTCTCATTAAATTCAACTGTGAAATCACCGTTCATCAGACTCGGGACCTGTTACAGTGACTCAATATTTAATAATATAACAACTATCTAACGACTTGTAGAATGAGGAATACCTAACGTAGAAGGGACTCCGTACTCTCCAAGCCAAGGATAACCGACAGACCGGAACATAGAGTAATGCCATTATATATCGGGTGTGCAAGCATAATCCCCTCTCCCCCTCGAGCGTGCCTTCGTCAGGGTGCGCGAGAAGTCGAGTCAAAATGTGAAACTTGAAATTATCTCTAGTGACGGTCGGTGAGTAGACCCTTCCCCTCGGATAAAATTGTGTTGTATGTATTGCAATACCGGTGCGTTGGAAGTATTGCAGCGACTGATCTGCCTCGCAAGCTTCCTGTGGGCTACTTCGTCAACCCACGTTTGAAAAAGGATATTCGTTCTTTGGGCAAGTACCTAGGGCCGGACGAGCGAGCACATGTGGAGATGCTGAAGGCGGGAAACCTGACAAGAGTGGAAGTTGATGGCAAATACTTTGACGGTGGTTTGCTCCTGCTCATATGTCATGTGTTGATGCAAAGGGAAAGGAATGGAGAGTCGAGTTCCGACTTATCGATGAGCTGCCGATAAACTGGATGGAGTTGCCTTTTAACCGTAAAGAAAAAATAAACGCTCTTACCCATTTGACACCTGATGAGCTTCTTTATTTGCCACGTACATATTTTGTCAACGATGGACGGCCTCCAGCTCACCCGCGACGGCGTGGTGCAAGGGAGCTTACTGAGGAAGAAAAGAAAGAGCAGGACTTGGCTTTTGCAAATGTCTCTCATCCGTGGCGCAAAATTTTCATTTTGCTTACATCGTCTCAAGACAAGCAAGCATTTGCATCCAGCCAAATGGTAGTCAAGGAGCTAAATGACTGGCTTAGAATGCACGGTGTCCAACGCAAGACGGCGACCAGAAACAGTTAAAAAAGGCGCAGCTGGTTGACCAAGCATGGAATCATTTTCAAAGCTGTGACTGTGGGTTAGAGGAAGATGCCAAATTAGCTGGTGCTGCAGAACCCGAACCCGCGCTATCCGGGAACTCTTCTTCTAGCTCAGAGGAAGAAGGCAACGGTATTTCATGCTATATCTGCAATACGTTTTGCAAAAACTAGTCGCATTGTGTTAAAATTTACTGTAGGTGAACAGGATGACTCAGACTCAACTGTCAGTGTGCCTCGTAGACGAGTACGCCAACCAAGCAGTCAGCGCGGACGTCGCCGCGCGCGTCGAGCAGCAGGTGGACGCGGACGCAAGCGCGCGCGAAATTCAGCTGATTCCAAGCAGGCGCTGCCATCTCAACGCAGGGGCAATCAGGTGTAAGGCGCAAACCAGCCAGGCCCGAATCCGTGGGACTGCCCCTGCTGTTCTTGCCATAACGCTGATGGTGGAGACAAGTGTCAGTTATGTGAGTGGCCTGCAGATGTTGGTAGCTCTGATAGCTCTGACGACGACGACCCATTGATGTCGCCTCGCACGTAAGCAAGGAAATACTGCAACCCTTGCACGCACAAAGGTCCTGATGATAACATATGCTTGTAATGTTACCAATATAAAACAAGCATATGTTATCATGGTTATTTCTTAATATGTAAGAGATTTTGCGCGTTGTGACTGTTTTTTTTTTTTCTGCAGGTGCACGCGCTACGATTTTCTATCGTTGCAACCGAAAATTAGAAAAATTTTTGCTTGATGTAACCTTCGCATCACATAACCCCCCCCCCTCCCCCCCCCAAACGTGAATCCCCCTCCCACAGCGGGCGGCAGGAAATTTTTTAAGGTAAAAGCAGCTCATAATGTAGGAAAATACTAAAAACAAATAAAACAAAACAATGAAAGCAAGGTGTGCATGGTTATCGCTTGTTTCCAGCATGGTCTTGTCGTTGCCGGCTTGAAAAAAAAGTAGAAAAATTATAGTGTCAGACCGGTTTCGGTCCACCTCCGGAGGTGAAGTCCAAGTGGTTGACTATTAATAAAAACATGTTTTACTATTATTTTATTATGTTCTGTAACTAAATACTGAATTCCCATTCGTTTGCACAAGTTTTCTGAAAGTTCCTAAAAGTCTTTGAAAAATTTCGGAAAAAGTGATACCCCCACCTTTGACGAATGGTTAGTTGTAACTCGAGGAGGGTTTTCCAGTCGTGGTGGCTAGCCCAGAGATCAGCCTCCCAGGTTAGGGTACCAAGAGTCCGCGCTTTGGCAGATTGTATTGCCAAAGTACGGATCTGGAACACCTGTTCGTAGGAGAGTTGGATCATGGGGTGAAGTAATTGTGGGATGGTAAAAGTCCCTAGGAGTCGCTGGAGGGGGGATGGCGGCGGGGTAGGGTCTGCTTGCGAGAGGGGGGGCGCCGCCTGGTTGGCAGGGACTAGGAGGGGCGCGGAAGCGGATACCTTTTGGGGGGTTGGTATGGTGGTGAGAGGTGGGGATGGGGTGAGCGGGGGGAGGGGTGGGGTCGGGGCGGATGCCCGTCGAATCATCCGTCTCTTCAGTGGTGGCGGTGGGAGGGTATCCTTGTCGTCGCTAGTTTGTGTGGTGGTGGAATGGGCATATGTACGTTGGCGGACCACTCCAGCTAACGTCTTCCTTCTTTCTTTGCTATCCACTTAGTGATCGCCGGTTCCTCTCCTAGCCGAGGATGGAAGGTTTGGCGGGAGAGATCGGGGTGGGGTAAGCTAAGAAGGATTTTGTGTCCCCAGAGAGATGCGGTGGGACGGTATCTCCGGAATTTAGGCCAAGTGTGGGTTGGCGCGCTGGGTGAGACTTGCGGTCCCTGCTACTTTGTGCGGGGGGATTAGGTGGTGGGTTGGGTTCAGCACTTCCAGTGGGTTGCAACCTGGTTTGGTAGGCTGAGGGGGAGGTCAGGAATGTGTTGATATGCCATTCGATGGTCTCCTCGGTATTCGTCGCGTCAGATGTTATTGGCATTGCCAGGACTCCGGGTTCAGTGACGGTGTGCTGATGATTGCTATCGACCAAAGAGCAGAGATCCAGTCGGCGATGTCCTGGCGAACAGGGAGGCTGGGGCCTACAGGGGGGTGGGTATCCTGGTGGAGCCATAGTACTAGGGGGTTTCCAGTGTCTGCTTGGACTCCGATGTTGGGTGTTAAGCCAAATGCAGTTCCGTGGACCTCGCGTGTGAGGATCGTGGTCAAGAGGAGCAGGGTCCAGTGGAGGAGAGTGGTCAGTACGTGGTGGTAAAGGAGGTTTTGCCTCTGGAATCTTGTGACTTGTCGGTGGATGTCACGAGGGGTCAGGGATGAGAGGATGGGGCTGGTGAGCAGGCATTGTTCGGTCTGCCCGCGGTCGGTCAGAGCCAGGCGTTTGAGAAAAGCTGGGATCCTACTCCCGAGCTCTGGTGTGGGAGTGTATGCTCGGGGTGAGGGGCGCATGCACTTGGTGTGTGTTTGTATTCATGCTGAGTCCCACTGGTGTCTCGGGTGTCTGGTTTGGCCAGTGGTCGTGTCAGGCGGATAGGAGCTCGTCGGGTGGGAGCTACCTCTGGATGGGAGTTAGTATCAGGGGTGGGGGAGTGGGTGTCCCCTTGTCTCATTTGGGGTTCCGGGGTGCGCATGGAGTGGCTGGGCGTGGCCATACGGGCCCCGGTATTTGCAGTGTGACGGGGGTGTTCTTCCTCTCCCTGGTCTACCGGTGGGGCTGGTCGTATGGGCAGGGGGGGAGCTTGGGTGGTCGTCCCAGGAGATATGGTAGCGGTACTTTGTGATGGTTGGTGCCTGGGTATTGCCGGGGTGGGGGCTGTTGTGAGGAGCTGGCTGGCTTTGAGCTGACTGGCTTTGATCTTCTGTCGTTGTTCCGCCTCTGCTTGCAAAGTGGCATTGGCCTCATCGTCGTACATGTTGTCGTAGTCTAGTTCATCGGGATCACTGGGGACGTCGGCAGTGGTGAGGCAGGTTGCGTTCGCTCCTCCAAGTTGTCCTTGTGGGCGCTGCTCCCTGGGGTGTGGGGAGTCAGCGGCCCGGTCGGTTCGGGGGGTATACTCTGGGGGGTGAGAGAGGGAGGGGATGTCTTGGGTGGAGGGGAGGTTGGGGGTTCGGTCGTCCCAACTGGTCCCGTTTCCGGATGGGGTGGGGCTTAGGGACTCGTGTTGGTTCTCCCGATGGTGTTTGGCTGGAGGAGTCCCCTGTTGGTGTGGGGCCAGTCCCTGTGGCCGGTAGTGTGTCCTGGTGGGGAGTCGGCGTCGGGGCCAGACTTTGCTCGGGGTCAGTCCCTGGCCGTCGAGGGGGTTGGGTGAACGGTTTGGTTTCCCCGCAGACGACGAGTCGGCCGTTTTCGACCGCTACGTCGGAAATGTCGTTTGCCTGACTGCATCGTACGGCTCCTTTCCTTGAGTAGAAGGTAACCCAGTATGTCGGGTGCTCGTCGGTGGGGTCTTCGGCTATGTAATCCGGGTAATGTTCGATGCGGGTGATCATGCCGAACCGCCATATTCCCTGGTGGATCCATTGAAGTCCAGTTGGTAGTCGTATCCCCGGGGCTGTCGTTCGGGGGTCCGGCGCTGGACTGCTATTCCGATGGGACCTGGCCGATGCTGCCTCCCAGAATTTTCCTTTCCATGGTGGATACCGGGTCAGGGAGGCCATGGGTCCATTGAGGGTCGAGGAGGAGGTATCATCCCAGTCGTGCTGTCTTGACAGATTGCACCCGATATCTGGAAAATGTTCCCGGTTCGGCTTCCTGGACCTGGATTTTATAGAAGAGACGTAAGTTGCCGGATTTCTGCGCTGGAGACCTGGAGGCGGGT
The DNA here is from genome assembly GCA_019918135.1 of Paulinella micropora. Lineage (NCBI taxonomy): Eukaryota > Cercozoa > Imbricatea > Euglyphida > Paulinellidae > Paulinella > Paulinella micropora. The sequence continues at coordinate 272,304 of WBZZ01002571.1, read as the reverse complement.
CCCCAGTAGTGAGCATCCTTTTGGCGGGAGAGGACCTGTTGGTAGATTTTTTTTGGGGGGGGGGGTGTTCGCTGGTACTGAGGTCCTCTGGACGGTAAAGGAGGACGCAGAAGTGGTGTCGGGAGGACTTCCTGAAGCGTGTCCCCTTGACTACTTCTTGGAAGATGGTAGTGCTGTACAGGCCTCGGGCGTGCATGAGTGCGTTCGCGGAAAGGGCTCTTTGACCTCTGCGTCACTACGGATTAGTGCGATGGTTCGAGGGTGCCAAGTGTGTTGAGTACCTCGGCAGCGTACCGAGTCCATCGATCGCGTTGCATAGGGGTAAGCATCCCGGACACGGCGCGAACTTGGTTTGCGTCGGCCGTCCAGTAGCCAGCGGCGTAGGCCATGTCGTAGCTGGTGATGCACCTGCAGCTGTTGACATAAGCAGCGAGGCTTTCCTTCTTGAAGCGTCGAAGCTTAAGGGCTTGCATGGCTGGTCGCTTCGTGTCTCCCTTGTCCAGACGTCCTTTGAATAGCTCCATGAAGTATTCAATGAGCATGTAAGGGATGATGCACCAGACGCGGGTGCGTTCGTTGGTAACAGGAATATAGCGGGCCCAGTACGCGTCCATGAGGGCCACTGCAGCTTTGTCTCCCCACTTGTGTACCGTGTCGATGATACGGTTGCAGGCCAAAAGCATTGCCAAGTTGTTCAACTGGCCAGGTTGAACGCGAGTTCACGGGCTTGAGTTGCGACGTCAGCGGTCGGCACAATCGCCGGACGGGTCGTCACAAAGAGGGATCGGACTCGAGTCATCATATGCAAGGTGCGCGGTGATACACCAGCAGCGGTGGTTGATCGCAGGATCCTTGCTCCCGACGATGTCGAAGGGGACTCATTGCTCGTGGGTGACGGGGATGGTGCGGTCGTCGAAGGACGGGCAGGGCCAGTCTCCGTCGAAGGGCAGGGTGTCGAGGTCACAGTCGCCGTGCTGGACGATGAGCTGGATCACGAACTCGAAGACGAGCTCGATGATGGACTCGATGGTGAACTCGCAGGGGCCGTAGTCACAGTTGCTTCTGTCTCGAAAAAAAACTTCGGTCCTCAGCGGAGGGGCTTGAACCGGCAGCGGACAAGGTCGGGCCCGATTCTTCCGTAACGGAGAAAAGGGGGCTCAGCGTGATGCGACTACCTTGCAACGTGCTCAGCGAGATGCGAGACGTTGGACGTACGGGTGTCAAGGTGGTAGGTGCTGAACCTGACGAGCCAGTCGGGGCGTTCGACGGGGTAGTTGTCGTCTGCGTCGGGAAGGCCGGCAGAGGTCCAAGGGGGCCGCTCAACGGTCGAAGTGGCAACGCGAAGGCGGGATCCGACATAGACAGAGTGCGACTGACCAGTGGCACGGGGCGCGCAAGGAGTGATCCCAGTTATGGAAGCGGTTCACGCCGGGGCAGGGGTGTAGCTCCACTCGCTAGGCTACCGGGGCGGACAAATGGATCGACTTGTGTCATCGGAGGTACCCGACTAATGGGGGCCAATGCACTAGCTGGCATCGCAACTGGAGTAAAGGCAGTCGTTGGAGTTGTCACAGGGGACGATGCTGCAATAGTCAGTGGGGCAGCTGGACAGGGGTGGTGGGGATCGCCGATGGGTGACTCGGGGGTGCAAGTCCCAAAGGGATGCTTCCCAAAGCCATTGTTGGAGTCATACCAGTCAGGCTGAGTCGATGGGGGCACGGTGATGGGAGTGCTTGTAGGAGTAGGAAGTGCCAATCCTGAAAGTGATCCAAACGGCCCAGGGATCGAAGTCGAAACAGGCAAATGGTTGACAAATTCATCAAGAGGAATGATATTACCCAGTTGGTTCCAGAGAGCTTCGTCTGTTGTGCCGCAGAGCCTGTAGGTCCCAGTTACTCCTGGTAGATGTCGTGGGCTGTCACGTTGGAGTTACACATCAACTTAAGGGCAGGTGTCGGTACCAAGGCAATCTAATATAATCGCCGGTAGTTAAGTTGTCAGAGGCCGGGTAGAACCGGGACACTTTAGTGGATCGCAGATGATCAGGTTGAAAGTTTTACTGAGAAGAACTTTTAACGCCAACTAAGCACTGGTATAGTTAGGCACACGACTGGTTGACATCTATAATTGTTCTGTTACAACCAATCAATATTATTATTGTCCATGCATTTCTAAATGGCAATCCTAATCAGTCCTATCAACAATAACAGGAAAGTATCTGCCGTCAGAAATTATCTAACCGCTAATTTACTGTAAAGCTCCCCCTAATTTCAGAGGTAGTTATGAATTATTGCTGAGGATATCACTATTGTGATGACAATCACTATAAATCTCTAAGTGTCTTACTTAGCCCCGTTACCAGAGAGAGTGTCCGCTGCTTTCTTGAACATCGACGGACTATCGAATCTTTTCGACAACACATCAGCTCTGTTCTTCTCGGAGGGCATCTAGTTGAGTACTACCTCCCCCTTCCTTAATATCGCCTCGGGCAGGTGACTGTGCCTCAACGCAATATGCCGCAGCCTCTTCCCAAAGACGGAGTTGGGCGCAGTGCACACCGTAGCCTGATTATCGACATTCATCCTGGGTACCGCCAACAACTCCTGTTTCAAGGGTTTTTCATCCACCCACGGCAGCGACTTGATCACGTTACGCATCGCTTCCAGATCATGAAGGACCTCTGACGCCGCGTACGTCTCACTTTCCTGCGTTCCGGTAGCCAGGTGCTTCTGGGTAGTCGCCCTCACCGTGACCGGTCCGTTGGCCAAGAACACCACCCCGCCAGTGCACGAGTACATCTTCGTTCCATTTCCCAGCAATGAGTCAGAGTCGGCTTCCAATGTTCGATTGCCATTCGATGAGAATGATACCCCCCTGTCCTGCACGAACATGAAGTATCGCAGCAGTTGCTCGGCCGCCCGGTAGACTGAAACTCCGCAATCACACTCAGGGGCAGGACCGACTCTGGAACACTCGCCTTGAGTCAGACATAGCTTCCCACGATCTCCTGAGGCGAATAAGCGAGCATAGCCGGCTCCATCCTCGATCCTGCCGGCAACCATGGTGACTTCGCCGGCATCCATTGGCGCCCATCGCTTCTCTTGAACCTCGTCAGGAGCGTCGCAATGTACTCCTTCTGTCGGATGGTCACAGTCATTACTCCCCCAGACCGACGCACGTCAAACTCCGAAGAAAGAAATTACGTGACCCGCCAAAGGTCCTTCACATTTCCCCATGCTTTGTTCAGCTTTTCCACATACTGTCGACGGCTTTCCGCTGACGCAGCCACATGAATATTATCATCAACATGGTATGTTAATACCTCCGTCTTGCTTGTCTTCTTGTCAATCCGACCGAAGAGCACCGGCTCGATGACACTCTGGTCGAAGCCCATCTTCTTCTGCGTCGGTATGACCCTATCGTTCCAATAGATGTGGCCAGATGGCTTCAACCCGTTGACACCCCCAAGGGCCTGCCAAACGACATTGGGGGGTGTGTACCCCATCGGAGGCTTTAGCCATACTGGTGCAGCTTCACCTGAGGAAACGCGCTTTCCTCATCCATGCCATATATGTCCATCTCTTGCAAGACGGCCAGAGCACACGTCACCCAAACGATCTCCACCTTGCACGTAGGTAGATCCACCTTGTCGTATTGCCATGAGGGTTGCCTAAAGCCTGTTCCTGCAATTCTGGACTTCGTGTCCACCGGTGGCCCATCCAACGTCTCACGCTTCTCGAAGTCGACGAACCGAGTCGGCACCAACGGCTCACCAGGAGGCTTTTCTGAGACATGTCTCTCCACGATTGCCCCCAGCTTAAGGTGCTTGTCGATATCAGCAAAACGGGACTCGTTGAACCTTCCAGAAGCTGTGGCTTCACGATAAGGAATCGGTACGGAAACTAGGTATGCCCCAGAGCTGAAGTTAGAAGGCTTCGTTTGCTTACGAGCCCTCTTCCCCTCTACGATGTTGGACTCATCAACAGGCGCCCCCGTCCACTCCAACGGCACGCCCCTTGCATCTCGTCTGCCATTCTAGCGCTCAGCACGCCTTCCAAGAGCAAAATGGGGAGAAAGATCACGTTCAGGAGCTTGCAGCCCCCCTTCCTGACCCACTCTGTCTCCCTCACTCTCTTCATCACCGAAAGTTGCAATAGTGATCACGCCACTATCATCATTTCGTCCCCCACCTGATTCAACGGGTACTGCCTCGTGGGACAACGGTCCCGATGCGTCGCTCCCGTCCTCATTGTCATCCTTCGCCACAACGTCTACCAGCTCGTCCAACAGACGTTGCTCACTCTGAGTGAAAAATTTTCCAGTAAACCCGTCCTTTTTGTTGCCTTTTTCCAAGTCGGTGTGGCAGTTTGGAACGAGTGTTGCATCGATCCCGCCATTTTTCCTTGAGGATATAGCGTAGGCCAACCATGAATCGTCGTATCCTGCACCACCATGTCTGCCGTAGTGACCATCTTGCTGTCATAGTAGCTCCACACTCTATACGATGACTCCTCCGTGTTTACTCCCATAAACACACCTGGTTTCCCCCTTTCTTGTCCCTTCTTTCCTCCTTTGTACAATACACAAAGGCAACTAAATGGCTTCAAGATTGAATGATGCGGTGCAGGCCTCTTGTAGAACGCCTCGTGTCACGATATCTTTGCCCCTGCTCTTCCTTGCATGTTTAGAAGAAACACAGCATAGTCGACTGCCAACGGCAGGAAGTAAACCGGTACACTCCTCGCCGTGAAACGTAGCTGCCAACGAAAACACAATCCTTATCCCCGCTTCCGCGTAGGCGTCCTTGTTGGGGTCTGCTCGCACGGGCAGTCGTTGCTCCACACCAATGCTAGCCAGGTATCCCTTGACAGCTCTAGCAATCCATTCCTTGTCGGTCCTGAACTGGTTCATCGATCTCCCCGTCTGGGTCTTGGACCATACTTGGACCTCTGTTAGTTGCTGTAGAGCTAGTTCAGAGGCCCTAGTGGGGTTCCATTTGCCTCTGAGAAATCCTGAAACGTTCTCGACGAAGAGTAAGAAGTAGGGAGTCTTCCCATACAATGGAAACGTAATGCGTCCAGTCCCGTCCGCACTCCAATCCTCTCCCACTTCATTGCACAACGTCAATGATGCCCCAACGAACGATGCATGCTTTCTAATCTTTGTCGTTGCACAAGCCATACACGTACACTTCGCCACTCCACCTTTGTGTTTCGCAGTCAATCCATTTTGTTTTAGAAACTGTCTCGCCATCGTCTCGCCAAAGTGGAATATTTCATTAATCTCTTTCATGTCGACCTCTGTGGCAGGCTGCATGCTTGTAGACCAAAACCCAGCATTGCATCCCGGGTAAGGCTGGCATTCCTTTCTTTCTTTCTTCCATCCAGGGGGCGCTACTGTTTCAAATGTATATTGACAGGACTCGGAGTCGAAGTTACCAATGAGCACCTTGTCCCGTTTCTCCACTTCAATTCGCCTTCTTGTAACGAAGAATTCAGCTCCTTGCATTACTATTGCGAACCCTGCGCGTTGTAGGCTTCCAGCGGAAAACAGCGTCCGGTCCAAGGTCGGCAAAACGTAAGCCTCGTTCATCTCAACTTCTTGAGCATTGCCTTCGCCGTTCACACCCAGGAACGAAGTGCCTCCCCTTGATCCTGTTGGTGTTGTGCCTGAGATACCCCTAACAACCATGGGGCTATCATCCTGCACTATTTCCAGCGCGTCTTGCATCGGCACCAGGTGTTGTGCCGATCCCGAGTCCAGGTACACAGTGTACAGGTCCTGCTCCCCCTTTGCCCCATCGGCCATGTTAGATGCAGGTTCCTGACCACCCACCCGGCTTCCTCTGCTCCCAGGCCCAGTCTCGTGCTGATCCGCATCCACTGCATTGTTACCAGGATTCTGATTGCCTTCTTCATGAGCAGGTGGTGTTCCTGGCGGCTTCTTTTCTTCCTCGTCAGCAACTCCCCCTGTCGCATTTCTAGGCACCGGACCCCGTCGCAGGTCCGCGTTTTCTTTGCTCTCGAGCGTGATGACGGTATTCAACTCATCCCATCTTCCCACTCTTCTCGCTTCGTTCGTAGGCTCGTTGACACCTCCTTCACTCAGCCTCAACGCTCCCCCTGCTTCAGGTACGTCTGCACTTCCCTCCACACCCTGTCGACCGGGTGCAGATGTATTTTGCGTAGCTCGATGACGTGCAATTGCCGCCTTCTTCACTTCTTCCAACGCTGCCAATTGGTATGCCCACGGAAAGAAACGCTCTTTAGCCCGCAGTAATGTATGCTCCGTTTCCGTTTGCGCGTGTCGTTTCGCGTCTTGCAATGCCTCCTAACTGACGTCCAAGTATTCCTTGGCAGCTTCAGGCGGGCCAGCCAAGCCTCGGGGACGGGTGCCGATCCCTCGGGGACTGCGGCCGATCCCTCGGGGACGGCGGCCGGTGCCTCGGGGACGGGTGCCGATCCCTCGGGGACGGGTGCCGGTGCCTCGGGGACGGCGGCCGATCCCTCGGGGACGGCGGCCGGTGCCTCGGGGACGGGTGCCGATCCCTCGGGGACGGCGGCCGGTGCCTCGGGGACGGCGGCCGATCCCTCGGGGACGGGTGCCGATCCCTCGGGGACGGCGGCCGATCCCTCGGGACGGGTGCCGGTGCCTCGGGGACGGCGGCCGATCCCTCGGGGACGGCGGCCGATCCCTCGGGGACGGGTGCCGGTGCCTCGGGGACGGCGGCCGATCCCTCGGGGACGGGTGCCGGTGCCTCGGGGACGGCGGCCGGTCCCTCGGGGACGGCGGACGATCCCGAGGAACCGGCTGCCGCGTCCGAACTGGCTATCGTCCCCGAGAGGGTGGCCGATCTCTCGGGGACGATGGCCGGCCGCCTGCCGGCGGTTGTGGCTGCAACCGACACAGCGACCGTCACAAAGTCGGCGCTGAACTCGGCAGAGGCTTTTGTAGTACAGGCCCGTCAGCTGGGCCAACGACTGCTTGACGCGATCGACAAATGGGACGGACAACTGATCTCCGTCTTGGCCCTGCTGGGCATTGGCGAGCTGCCGCAGAAAGATGCAGCCTGGGAAAGGGGGGTCACGGGCTCCGGCGTGGCAGTCCAGCAGCTTGAGGTGCAGATCCTGGCCCCCGGCAGCGTACAAGGTCTGGAGCTCTCCGCACTGCTGCAGCTTGACAGTGGTACGCCTGGGCGCCACCGCCTGCTCGAGCACCAGCTCTCGCAACCTAGGAAACCGGAGCAGCGAGAGGTTCCAGCCCAGATTAGCGCCCCCCCCGCGTAGAACCTAGTCTGCTGCAGAGAGAGCGTCTCTAGCGCGTCCTGGCCGTCCAGCACGAACTCCTCTGCGGGGTTCCACGCCGTCAAGCAGAAGACGGGGGCGATCAGGTACAGCCGAGCGGCGGCGGCGGCCCGCACACAGTCCCAAAACGTCACGACGGACAAAGTCGTCAGGGGCGGCGGCGCGGTGTGTCCGGGGGCCCGCGGCCACCACAGGCTTAGCCTGGGAGCTGGCGTGCTGCATAGCAGCTCAAGCGCCGACCGCAGCGCTTGCCAGTACAGATCGGGCGCCGCCCCGGCCCGCCTAGAGGCCCACAGCGGGCCTAGTGCCAGGTCGCCGCGCCGGTTGCACGCGAACAGCTCCCTGGCCGCCTGCGTCCAGCAGGCCCGGTCGGCTTCGCCCCGGCGCTCGAGCAGGCGCGCGGGGCCGTCGCCCGCGCGGTCCGTCTGCGGTTCTTGCAGCCACTGCTCCACTAGCCACTCTCCGACTTCCGTCGGCCGCGCTCGGAGCTCTTGTGCCCAGTCCCGGCCGTACTCGCAGAGCTTCCAATGGAGATAGGAGGCCAGGCAGGCGGCCTGGCGCCAGGCGGCCTGGCGCTCGCGCGACAGCCACTCGGGCGCGACGGCGTACGCTGTGGCCACGTCGACCGGGGCTAGCAGCCGGAGCAACAGGGGCGCGACCGGCGGCGCCGTCGGACCGACGACGGGGGAGCGCAGCATCCTCGCCGAACGCGCGCCGTGCGTTTGGGAATTACAGGACCGCCCCCCCCCCCCCCGACAGCCTCCCCCCCTCCCCCGGGGCTCGTCCACGGGGGGGAGGAGGGCAGAGGGGCCTGCGCCGGCGGATGGGACGGCGGGGGCCAGGGTGGGGAGAGGAGAACAGTGGCCCTCCGGCGGCCGCGTGCCCGGGCAGGGGGGGGGCACGCCGAGGGGGGGGAGCGGCCGTAGGCGCGCGTGCCGGCCGGGGGGTGAGCGGGAGCGGCGGTGGGCCGCCGGGCGGAGGGGGGGGGGGGGCGCCCCCCGCGAGGAGGTTAGGCGCGCCCCCGGGGCGCGTGCCAGGGGAACGCGCGAGGGCGACGGCACGCCGCTGCGCCGGCCACCCACACAAAAGCCGGGGCCTCCCAAGTGAGGCAGGCCAGCCAGCCAGCCAGCTACCATGTTCAGCGAGTGTACGCACGCGTCTGCTGGCTCCAGCCGCAGCAAGCTCAAAAAGGACGGCCCCCGAGGCCCATGAGCTGTGCGTGACGACGCTCGCCCACCTGCCGCCGGAGCTGCTGGAAGCTGTAGCCCCTTTCTTGCCTTCGGACGAGCTGCAGCGGCTAGCCAGGACTTGCCGAGAATACGCGCGCCTCCTGGCCGACCAGCTCCGGCTGCGCCGGAGCCAGGAAGAGAAGCTGAGGTTGGAAGCACAGGCTGGATTCTCGTTTCTGCGGCTATCCGCCGAATCGCAGGCCCGGATGCGACGGCTCTTGAACCTCCCCAGGTCGACGCAGCAGCACGCGACCACCCTGCTCCCCTTGGGTGAATTCAGTGCGCGTCTCAGGCAGGAGTGCCCGGCCGCCCCGCGGTGGTCCGTACACGTGCTCGTCTTCCAGGATAACGTGGGAGGGCGCCTGAGCGTCCGGCTGCTGGTGACGGGGGAAGAGGCTCCGCCCGCTGAACCACCGGCCCTGGGCGCCAGCAGGACAGAGTGGCTTGTGCTCGAAGCCACGCGGCCAGTGGCAGCATCTAGCGACCCGGAGGCCGGCTTTGAGTTTGTCTGTCGCCAGATCAAGGCCTTCTGCAGCTATGCCACCCTGCGCTGGCTCGTGGACGGACTGTGCCTCCTCCAGGCGCGGCCCGGCCGCGAGTGGCAGCTAGTTACGTACCGTGACCCGGGGGCGGCGCCGGGCCAAGCAGCGCACCACTGGCGCTCGCCACACCCGCCGCACCCGGAACTGCGGCACCGGGCACCCGAGCCCGCCCCGGCGGCAGAGGCCCGGGGGACAGAGGGCGCGGGGAACCCGGACTCGTACGAGGCACAGGGGCCAAACCACTGAAAAATCACTCAGCTCTGTCTGTCAGGTACGAGGACGGCGTGGCTGTGTGTCACCAGACCTAGTATTCCCCCCTGGGGACTATGCCCGCTCCGGCACATGACTGCCGCCGGGCTCCTGGCTGATTAAAAAGAAAGTGAGCCTTGCTCCCACGTTGACGGCCTGGACTGCTGGTCCCTCGGTGCCCGGCCGATTTAATAACCAAGGTTTATTGACACACGGAGACGGGGCACGCCCCCCCCCCCCCCCCGCCTACAGCACAGGTACAGCGCCGGGGCAGCGAAAGAAAGGGCGGAAAGGGGTAGAGGGGGGGCGCAGAGCCGGGCCAGCGTCCCCCGGCGGCCCCCCGAGCGCTAGTCCAGCCCGTCCGCCGGGGGGGCCGCCGGCAGGGGCGCCGGCAGGGGCGCCAGGGGGGCCGCCGGGCGCGGGGCGCCCGCCTGCGCCAGGGCGTAGAACACGTCCAGGCCCTCACGCGTCAAGGTGGCCACGGGCGACACTAGCAAGTCCTGGTACGACGCGCGCGCGTCCACCACGAGGTACGCGCCCGGACGAGCGTCCGGGCGGGCGTCCGGGCCGTCCGGCCCGGGGGGCACCAAGCCGGCCGAGCACCCGGGGACCTCCTGGAGCGCCACCAGGGTGCAGGCCGGCACTCCCCGGCGCCGGGCGTTGACTGACACGGTGCCCTGGCCCGAGGCCCAGAGCGCCTGCCCCTGGCCGGTCGCGGGAGGAGGGGCCTGGGCCGCCGCGCCGGCGGGTGCGCCCAGCACCACGTGGCCGCGGACGCTGGGCTCCCCCGCCGCGCCGCCAAAGAAGGCGGTGTCCTCGTCGTCGAGGCAAAGGAGGCCCCGCAGCCCGGCGAGCGCCCGCTGCAGGCCGGCCAGCAGCGTGCCGCCGGTGCTCTCGTCGGGGTTGAACAGGTGCGGCGCGCTGTTGCGCACGGGCACGAAGCAGACCTCATAGCCAGGCGTGTGGAGCAGCGCCAAGTGCGCCCGCCGGGGCGCCGGCCGCCGCGTAGCGGCGCGGGGCACGAACCACACCTCCCGCTGGCGGGAGCCCACCCCGAGCAGCAGGGGCAGGAAGAGGCGGCCGGGGGGGCCCTGCCGAACGCCGAGCGCCTGGCACTTCCTAGCGCAGCGACCGCGCACCGCCGGGCACAGCGCCACGGGCAGGCTATTGATGGCGGTCTGGACCAGGTCGCACCAGGCCCGCGGCGGGTGCGCGCAGCCGGCCGCGCACCACGCCTGCTGCAGCTCGGTCAGGACCACGAGCCACAGCTTCCGGGTACGCAGGTCCAGGCCCAGCCGCAGCAGCAGCTGTTGGAAACGGCGCACGGCGGGCAGCGCGGCCTGCAGGGCCAGGAGGGCCGCGGCCGACCCCACCGAGGCACAGGCCGACATGGCCACCGCCGCGCGCAGCAGCAGGAACAGCTCCGAGCACGCGAGCCACAGGTCGGTCGTCCGCTGCAGCTGGCCGTCCTCTGCCCGGGGCAGCAGGTGCCCGCCCTCCGCCAGCGAGGAGCCGCGCAGCCGTGGACCGACGCGCGTGGCCTGGCCGAGCGGCCGGCCGGCCGCCAGGGTCAGGCCCTTCCAGTGCTGCGCCAGGAAAAAGTCACAGGCCAGCTGGCTGGCGGCCGCACACGCCGCCGTCGGCCCCCCCCGGGGGCGGCCTCCCACAACCAGCCGGGCACCCCGAACTGCAGGTCGGCCTGTGGACCACTAGCCGCGGGCTCCGGCCCGCGGACCCCGGCCGCCGGGGGCTGCTGCGCCCGGAGCCAGGCCTGCGCGCGCCTCTTCACCACCTCCCAGGGCTGCAGGTGGGCGTTGACGGCCGCGCACACCCCGGCGGCGCCGGGCGGCGCGGGCGCCCCGTCGTCGGTGTCGAGCAGGGCGAACTCCAGGTCGGCCTCGCGCCGGTAGGCCGGCCTCAACAGCGCTAGCAGGGCGGCCAACAGCTCCTGCGCGTCGCACAGGCCACGGGCCACGGCCTCGGGCCCCTCTGGCCAAGGAGGGCGGTAGCAGCGGCACACGGGCTCCAGCGCGGCCAGCCGGGCCCCGAAGTCGGCCCCCCAGGCGGGCACAGCTTGGCTCCGGGCCAGGGCCACGAGCGGCAGCGCCGCGGCCAGGGGGCCGGCAGAGGCCGGGCGCTCCAGCTCGTGGCCCAGGGCCAGCAAGGCCCGGGCCAGGCCGGCCGTCGGCGCGCAGCACAGAGCATCGTCATAGACCAGGCGCACGCGCACGTGTCCGTTCTCGAACACATAGGCCGGGGGCTCCGAGCGGAGGCTGGCGTCCCTGGCGTCGGGGCGTCCGGCTTGGAGCCAACCGGCCATCTTGTGGGGCGGGCAGATGGCGGCGGCGCCCCACGTCACCGGACGACGTTGGGGGCGGGGGACAAGGCTCGGGGTGCGGGCACCGGGGCGGGGGTGCACGCCCCACCCCCCATGCCCACTCCCTCCCCCGCCTCTTCCCTCCCGTCGGCACTCCCCACGCCGGCCCCCTCTCCGCCCCCGCTCCCCCCCTCCCGCACACCCGTGTGGTTCCGGCGCCGGCCAGAGGGGGGGGGGCGGTCTGTCTCCGGACGTGTACGGCCTGCGGCGGCTCTTTTCCTCAACCTGTCGCCAGGGAGAGGGAACCTCCAGCGCCAACAGACTTTTTGCCCGCCCGCCAGAGGAGGCAAGCAAGAAGGACGGACAGAAAAGGAATTTAACTAAAAAAAAGCTGTGGTGCGCTTTTTTGTGCTGGTTTGCTTTTTTCTAGTCTGCGTCGTCGCGCAGGACCCAAACCGGCGGCCTGCCTGTGCCTGGGGTGTACGTGAGGGAAGGCATCGCGGCTGCCTCGTCGTCTGTCAGCCACGCAGGCAGCCCCCCGCCCAGCAGCGGGTTCTGCACGCGCTCAACAGAGGGGTTGCGCCCTAGCTTGCGTGCCAGGCCCTCGCACACCTCGCGAGCGCGAGCGCCCGCCGCGCGGGCCGCCACCGCCGCCGCCGCCGCGCGACGCTGCGCGGCGGCCTGCTGCTCCTGCTCAGCGGCTAGGCGCTTCTGCTCCCGCATGATCTGCTCGGCCTGGCGCTTTTGGTCCCACTTGGCCTGCTCTACTCGGCGCCGTTGGTCCTCGGCCTGGCGCCGTTGCTCCTCAGCCTGGCGCTGTTCTTCGGCCCTTAGCCGTTCCCTTGCAGCTAATTCCGCCTTCCGCTCATTGTCTCTGGCTAGATCTTCCCGGAGCCGTTGCTGCCTGCGCCGCTGTTCCTCTTCCCAGACTCGCCCTTGCTCTTGGCAGGGATCGCAGAGCTCCAGTGGAGCCCAGTTCTTGACATCGGAGGCTCGATAGCCACCTGCCGCGACCTTGGGTGGGGGCTTCGAAAAATCGACCTCGAGGCCTACTGCCTGTGGAAACTTGTGGTAGGCGTTCCAATGTGTATCATCCTTGCGGCTAGTCACCAGGACTTCTACAAACGCCACGGGTTTTCTGCGCGAATCCAAGACGGTCACGTCGGGCCTGAGCCTGGCTTCTGCCGGTGTCAGACCCAACTGCTCACCCGCGAGCGAGCCCAACGTCTTTTCTAGCACCACCGTACATTCCCGGAAGCGCCGCTCTTGTTGGCTGGAGCAGGCCCGGGAGGAGCGGCACACCGCGTCCGTCCACTTAAAGGTAATTTCAGACAGCTTGGCTTGGATAAAGGCCTTGGCCAAGAGGTGTGTCAGCCCTTCCCCCCCGTGCCCAGCGCCGCCGGCGGCCCCCGGCTGCTGTTCCTGCCGGTGCCTAAAGTGCGCGCGCTTGCCGTCGGCGGAGGCGCGCACAGAAATTAAATCCTCTTGAACAATCAGTAGTTCATTGTACCTCGGCTGTAGTGCTTTTGCCTGTTCTCCCTCTTGCGGGACAACATGACAATACCTCATCAACCTCTTGTACGCTAGGTCTCCCTTCATCCTCGTAACTGTCGAGCCATGGGGTCCCAGCCCGCGGGCCTCCGCCGAGCTTCGATCCCCAGTCTGTAGCCACTTCTATTTGCCTTCATTCTGGGTCCAGTTGCAGAACTCTTTATGCCGTCGCCAATCCATCTTCTGCAGTAAGCCACCACTTTGCATCTCGAACTCCACTTTTGCCCTTTGACTTGCGTAACGCTGCAATTTTCACATTCCGGTGGCATGTGCGTTTCTTTGTCGCAGGGTTCGTTGTCCTCCAACCCCATCGCCCAGTGCTCCCAATCGTCCGGGGTCACACGTATGTTGTACCACCACATCCAGAAGTGTAGCTCCGGTCTTTGCGCATTGTTGAACACAGTTGGAAAGTCGGAAACATTCACCTTACCATTCCTGGTGTCATTAGGTATCTCTTCGTCGGGCGGGCCAACGTACATGAAAGGTGTCCCTTTCTGCGCCATATAAGCATGCCCCATCGATTGCTTCCCTTCCATAGACGCCAGTCGCAGCCCCGACCCATCTGCCGCTGGCACAAGGTAGACATAATTGTCGACAACACCTCTCGGAACAGGATCCATCACCTCTTGTCTCCACTCCCTCTGTTGCAGAGCCATGCAAGACACGGCCGCGGCGGGGGCAGACTTCGTGGCACCCTGGGCCTTCCGTCCTTGTTCTTTCCCGCCCTTGTCCTTGGCCGTTTCTTTCTGCGGCTTCTCTGCCTTGGGAAATTTCTTGCGGTAGCGATCCTTCAGCGTTGGGCAGCTTTTGCCCACATGATCATGGCCAGGTATCCTGCATTTCTCCATGCATCGAAAATACTTGTGTTCCTTGGAACAGTTGTAGCATTCAAGCTTCGGACGACCCTTGCCAACCTTGCCCTCCTGTTGTCCAGCCCACATCGCAGCGTCCTCCTTGCTCGCCGATCGGTGCGCTTCGTTGGCAATGGCTCGCCTTTGGAAAGCCTGCTCAAATGCGTCCCAGTCTCGCGACGGCTCTGTGACCTGCGCGTCAAGGAATGGCTTCCAAAGGTGCTTATCCGCACATTTCGCCAACGCAGTCTTTATAAAATGCATCTGTAGACCAACTCCAACCGGTTCCCCGTGATCCTCAAGAAAGTCACAGTGCGTGTTGAAGTCGCGAAGTTGCGCCATCATGTCATCCTTAGTATTGAGCTGCCAGTTGCTAACTAAATTGTTTCTCTTTTGCATCTGGTGGACTTCAGTTCCCTGGTACCGCTGCCGTAGCACATTTATATATTCCTCCGGTCGTAGCGTAGGCTCCCGTACTAGATGACGGACAATCCTTTCGGCCGGCGACCCATACTCCAGGGCCTAAAATAGCAACATAAATATCTGTGCCCTTCTGGCAAGTACTTTGCGGCGCTGAACCATAGTGAGGTTCACACCGGTGCTGACTCCGGTCTTGCATCTCTCCCCCGCGTTCCGGCCCTTGGATCCGGTTTCTCCTCTTCCTCTGGGTCACCGTAGGCTGCGTTCGCGGGCGCTCCAGGGGCAGCCGCCTTCAACTCCACCTCCACCTCCGATCTCCAGAGTAGAACGTCTTGCAGGGGGGCCACGTACTCCCAGCATTCGACCGAACTCAAGTCAACCCGCACCTGCGCAAACCAGTCGTCCCAGCTCCGCCCCTTAATCCCATCAATGAACGCCGGCGCTTTTCCCTGCAGGATCGTAGTCGCCGCGTCCTTTTCTCTGGTAGTAGCAGAAGAACTCATAACCCAATGTAATATAATCGCCGGTAGTTAAGTTGTCAGAGGCCGGGTAGAAGCGGGACACTTTAGAGGATCGCAGATGATCAGGTTGTGAAAGTTTTACTAAGAAGAACTTTTACCGCCAACTAAGCACTGGTATAGTTAGGCACACGACTGGCTGACATCTGTAATTGTTCTGTTACAACCATTGTCATTAATATTATTATTGTCCATACATTTCTAAATGGCATTCTAATCAGTCCTATCAATAATAACAGGAAAGTAACTGCCGTCAGAAATTATCTAACCGCTAATTTACTGTAAAGCAAGGGAAGGTGAAGCAAATTAGTTTGCTTATCTTTTACTGCCTTGAGTAAAATATTACGGTATTCACCAGAGTAGGCGGTGAACAGGTCTTCTCGGAACTGCGTTGATTGCGTCCAGGAGAGGTCCGTAGTGAGAGGAGTTGACTTCCCTTCTTCAACTTCCTTCAGGAATTTCTTCTCGGAGGGCAGGAGACCATGGTGGACGCCCAGGATGGTAAACGGATCCAGACATTTCCTCTTGTGCTCTCGAAGACGCGACAGGGGATCGTCATGACGTGAATTGGCGAACATGGCAGGTTACCAGGAGTAAGCCAGGCAGTGTTGGTACACTTGTAGAGCACTATGAGCAGCAGAGAGGGTGATCTTGCTGGGTGATAAGGGGGTGACCCTAACACAAACAAAACCAGACACATACTGTGTTGGTTGACTGCATAGAGTGTAGAAGAACAGAGAAACGTCACAAAAATGCAAAGACATGTGAACGATCTGCCTCACATATGTGTTTTTGATGACCTCTGATCTCCTACGTTCGTTGAGTAGTACCTTCCTTGTAGGAGGTGCTTTCAAATCGACCTGTCGACAGGGCACACGTAACTCTGTGTGTGCAGTTTCCACTTAAAAGGGAAATTCGAATTGTGAGTTTGGATACATCCCCAAGGGATAATTAGTGTCACAACGAACTCTTATTTAAAAGTCTCTATGGCTGCATTAAGTCCTGACTCCTAAGAGCAGGTGAAATACCAGTAAATAGCAGAGAGGTCACTTCGTTTATTTACGTAGATTTCTACTTGTTTGCAGACTTGGAATGCAAAGTACGAACACGACTCAACGTAGATTGTGAGTTGGTGAGCTCGCGTAACTTGAAACCGTTGGAAACAGCTGTATAGCCCTTAAAGGATGGCTTCAAGTCAGACTTATAATTTCAAGTGTCCGAAGTTTGCATTTGGAAAACGTTTCCACAGTTGTGATGCAAAAAGTAAGTCAAAATATTGTTTTCCGTCACTCTGGTTTCCTTGTCCACAAATTTACCGCAACCTGCGTATTTCACGGGAAATCAGGGGAAAAGGCAATAGAGTGGGAAAAAGGCAATATTTAGTTAATCTTTTCTAAAAAGAACTTTGACTTGATTGTTTGAAGTCATTTCTGAACGAAATCGAAAACTAGTTAGTGAAGTCAAAACGTCGTGCAGAGGAGAATCTAACGGGCCGGTCAAAAACAGTGAAACGTCAACGGTAGTGATTTTGGCAGGTCGTTAAAGTGCTCAGTCTGATACCCCCCCCCCTCCTCTCTCTCTCTCTCTCACACACACACACACACACTCAATCAACATTCACTTCCTGCATGACGGGAATTTCAAATTCTTCCAGAACTTTCGCGATTTTTTTCTGGGCAGACTTGGGAATTTTGCCAGTAGCTGTGAGTTGGAAGTCAAACGTTTTGCATTCCCTCCACATATATACGTTCGTCGCTGCCTTTACCTCATGCAGTGCTGCTCCCCCCTATCAAACTTCCACTTCTCCGTGCGAGTGCCTTCTATACCTGAACGCCTAGCTGGCCCATAAGTGCCCTTCAGTGTATTTGCATCTGCGGTTCCATACAAAATCAACGATACCATGGGAAAGCCGTCCTCAACCCAAAACCTCTCTACCCTACCTAAACTCCACGCCCTTGGGGTTTTTTTTAACCATCTATCTACTTCTATCTTTCCTTCCGCATCTGGACAAGCTACCCAACTGCCTACTGCCGGCGGCCAACTCTCAACATCGGAAGGGGAGGGCTTTTCCGGAGAATCCGTCTCGATTGAAGTACCAGACCTCGTTGCGGTCGGTTCCTATACACATACACAAGTACAAGTATGAGACGGCAACTGAAAACAAAAGACAAAATGAAAAGCCAAGAATACGTACATACGTACATACATACATACATGCATTCTACTACTACTACTACTACTACTACTACTACTACTACTACTACTACTACTACTGTTACTACTACTACTAGTACTACTACCTACTACTACTGTTACTACTACTACTTACTACTACTACTACTACTACTATTATTATTATTATTATTATTATTATTATTATTATTATTATTATTATTATTATTATTATTATTACAAAGCAAGCAAGCAAGTAAGTAAGCAAGTAAGTAAGCAAGTAAGTAAGCAAGTAAGTAAGCAAGTAAGTAAGCAAGTAAGTAAGCAAGTAAGTAAGTAAGTAAGTAAGTAAGTAAGTAGTTAACTATGTCATAATATATCTATGTATGCACCTACGTACATATATACGCATGTATGTATGTATGTATATATGTATATATGTATGTGTGTGTGTATGTATGTATGTATGTTTGTATGTTTGTATGTTTGTATGTATGTATGTATGTATGTAAGTACATATATATGTATTTACATATGTATGTATGTATGTATGTAATGTTATGTATTATGCATGTATGTATGTATGTATGTATATACACACCTGCGGCAAAGAAAAAAACAATAAAAAAGAGCAAGAGGGAAGGGGATAGTGTACTGTTGCCGACGCGGAGAGCGACACCTGGTCAGCCACCGCCGGCACGGGGGGGGATCAAGCTGTGGCAAAAAAAAAAAAAAAAAAAAAAAAAAAAAAAAAACAATAAGAAAGAGCAAGAGGAAAGGGGATAGTGTACTGTTGCCGACGCGGAGAGCGACACCTGGTCAGCCACCGCTAGCACGGGGGTGATTCGACCTGTGGCAAAAAAAAAAGGTGGTAGAGGAAAGGGGACAATGTACGCGGGGAGCGACACCTGGTCAGCCACCGCTAGCCCGGGGGGGGAGTCGGTTATCCTTGGTCTGGAGGCTACGGAGTCCCTACTTTAGGTATTCCTCAGTCTTCATATCGTTAGGACAGTTATCGGTTATTAAATATCGTACTATTGTAACAGTTCTTGGGAACACTCCGCAAGGGTTCTTGCGCTTTAGGCGCTCCAAGGCTTCCGACGATAACCTGTTGTCGCGTACCACGCCGACTACGAAGTACCGAAGAATGACTTTAATGATTATACCTCGTCCAACGGAAAAGGACGACTGAAACGAATGGTAGGTATTGATGAACGGAACAATAACTGGACCCACTTTGTAGGGGCAGATATACCCACTCGGTCCACAAAGATGGATTAGCATTGATTGTGCTGATACTGGATCTAACCGCATAACCCGGTCAACATATGTAAATTTGGTCCTCACAACACAGAGTTAAGTGCGTGGTAAGATTGTTTTAACTCATATTATAGTATATTAAAATTCAGATGTAACTAATTACAGTACTTCAATCGGATTTAAAAAAAATATTAAGTAGTTTTAATAAACGACTCGAATGAACTTTGTACACTTTTTCACCATATTGATGGAAAATTTCTCGAATTTTTGCGGGAAAAGTGTTCGGATTGCACAACGCTATCAAATTCTTTTTATTCCTGAAAAATAGTCAAAGCAACACGATTATGACTGCTGAATCTGTTTTTTTGGATTGCTCTATTAGCTTTTGAACTATAAAATACTGTACCGTATGTCTCAGTAAAAAATTTGATTAAATTTCAAGAAATTTTCAATATGTCTGAGACGCGTAGAGCCAACAGGAAAACAGCCCCTCAAGTGCAGCTGAAAACACACACACACACACAAAATTAAAGCAATTGACGGTCTTACAGGTCATAAATAGGTTGGGGGAGTCTTAAAACACTATGACTTCAAATCTACGTAGTTCCTGTTGAAAAAACACATGAAACCCAGAAGAAAACTGATCAAAACTTTTTTGACATTCCGACATCTTGGACTTGCCTGCCTCCAGGAGTGAAGCAGACACTTCTCTATTTCAATATTTTTATATCGTAAGTATACGTCAGTGAGACATGATTACACTAAGAAAACTGGAGGAGAAAGGTCAAGGGAAAAATGTACAGGCATGTGTAGGTCAGACACGTGAAGTTGTGAAAACTCACTTTTTGGTTTGTAGCTTCTAGGCAAAATGAACAAAAATCCTTTGGTGGAGCTTTAGTTTATGGTTATGAAAGACGATTCCAATACTTAAAAACTGATGAATACTAAGATGTATATGTCCCCAAAACCAGAAAAATGCTGGTTTGGTGATTTTGAGTTTTTGCCTTTCACAGATAATATTTACAAATAAAACAAAGTTGGAGAAATAGTATTACGTTTAATGATAATACAAAACGATTCACCTATTCATCTGTGCAAGAAATAATACTCAAGCTACGAAATGTGAGATTTTTGTGTTTCGACAAAAAAAAATTAGGTGGTTTTGTCCTAGCTGGTTTGTACTAGCTGCCTACAAGTAAAAGTATCAAGAAATATTTTGTACAAGTAATCAAAAACACTCAAGGTTACTATGTATATACTTGGATAGCTTTAACATGCTTTGTGGTAAAATATAGCTGATGCAACTCAGGGAACCCTTTCCTCTGGCATCTTTTCCTAGACCGGCAGGCCCCGACACCTGCGACAAAAAATGATTGAGTTCCCGGGATTCTTTCTTAAAAACTTGATGGTGAAAAAGCTACAAAAATGGGGGTCCCTGCTGTAAAAAGATAGTTTTTTCTTTTTTAAAAAGGGTTGTCAATTATAAAAGTTCAACGGAGGCTTGACACCTATATTATATACCGTCGACCACAAAAAAGCCATCATGCCGTATCCTTGTCCCTTTTTTTCCCTTGATATTTTTCATTTCCTGACCAATTTACCGTTAACACTTAAATTCGAATTCAAATTCAAAAGTAAATCATCTGTACTACTTGAAATTTTTTATTCTTCCACACGGAAATTCAACATTCCAGCTTTCTAATCATAGTAAAAAACTTGCCAGTTGAACAGAACAAACTTGACAAACTTGATGTTAAAAACTCGTTACGTAAAAAGTATTTATATTGCTGACGACATTCAAGACAAAAAAATGATGAGTTTTTTGGTTTTGGTTGAAATCTTAGTTTTGAATGAAAAATTCATTTTTGGTGAAAATTTAAGTTTTGTGTTAATTTTCATTTTTTGGCTGCCAGAATTCTGATTTTGTATAATATTGATATTATTAATATTAATATTACAACCAAAGACATTCAAGTGGAGACAAGAAGTTATAGGTAAAAAGTTAATTTTTTCAAAAAAGTTAAATTTTTAAAAAAGTTTAAAGTTAAAAAAAAGTTATTTGTATTAAAAAAGATGTTTGCTTTTATCTTTTTCTACACATTTAACTTTTTTCTTACAATTAAACTTTTTTAATACTTAGAAATTTAACTTTTTTATAAGTTTACGTTTTTTCAAAAATGAAAATTTATATTTTTTATAACAAAAATTTTTTCTTTACGTGATTCTTTTTTACAATAAAAATCAATCCGGTCACTACAATAAAAATCAATCCGGTCAGATACAATTCAAAATCGAATTTATTATATTAATATTACCCGACATAATATAAATTTATTTTATTTCACTTACATGCTTTTTTAGCTACGAAAAGCAAGCATTCTTAATTATTAAAAGTCGTTAGTGGAAAAAAATAGCTCACACATTAAAATGACACCTCACCTCAGCCGATGTCTCGTAAGTAAACTACTGTACCATCAAATCAATACAATTATTAAAATAATCACTGGCTCAGGATAATATGAAAGTGCATATGTAATACCGGGCCACAAAAGGTAGATTAGTAGCATGTGCAAGAGAATATTGAAAAGAAAAGAAAGAAGAATCAAGAACTTGAGAAGGCAGGAAGAAAAAAAGAAGAAGGAAGAAGAAGAAGAAGAAGAGAAGAAGAAGAAAGAAGAAGAAAGAAGAAGAAAGAAGAAGAAAGAAGGAAGAAGAAGAAGAAAGAAGAAAGAAGGAAGAAGGAAAGAAGGAAAGAAGGAAAGAAGGAAAGAAGAAGGAAGAAGGAAGGAAGAAGGAAGGAAGAAGGAAGAAGGAAGAAGAAGGAAGAAGAAGAAAGAAGAAAGAAAGAAGAAAGAAAGAAGAAAGAAGAAGAAGAAGGAGAAGAAGGAAAGAAGGAATGAAAGAAGGAAGGAAAGAAAGAAGGAGAGAAAGCCGAAGAGAGAGAGAGAGAAAAGAACTGAGAAAGAAAAGAAAGGAAGGATTATTAAGTGTAAGGGCAATAAAAAAAGAAAAGAAAACAGAGGGAGAGAGAGAAGAGAAACAAAAAAGAAAAGAAAAAAGAGGGAGAGAGAGAGAGAGAGAGAGAAAAGAAACGAAAAAGAAAAGACAGAGGCAGAGAAAAAGAAAAAGTAAAAAAGAAACAAAAGAACAAAGAAAAGAAAAGAGAAAGGAAGGATTACCAAGTGTAAGGGCAAGAGAAAGAGAAAAGACAAGAAATAGAGAAAAGAAAAAAGGCGGAAAGAAAAGAGAAAAAAGAAAGGAAAGAAAAGAAAGGAGAGAAAAGAAAAAAAAAGAAAAGAGAGAAAGATTACCAAGTGTAAGGGCAAGAGAAAGAGAAAAAGAAAAGAAAAAAAGGCGGAAAGAAGAGAAAAGAAAAGAAAAAAAGGCGGAAAGAAGAGAAAAGAAAAGAGAGAGAGAGAGAGAGATCGAAAGAAAGAAAGAAAGAAAAAGAAAGAAAAGAAAGAGAAGAAATAGAACAAAAGAAAAGAAAAAAGAAAAAAGAAAGAAAATAAAAAGAAAGAAAAAAGAGAAAAAAGAGGAAGAAAGAGAGAAAAGAAAGAAAGAAAGGAATGGGTACTGTAAAAAACGAGTACCTTTTGCGGAGAACAGGCTTGGGGCACGTCGAGAAGGGGCTGACACCTACATTTCAAAAACAACCTTAAAATTGCTTACCTGCAGGACGAGGTGATCCATCACCGCGAACCTCTGCCGCGCGCCCCACGATCGGTCTCATACAAAAAAGATAGAAAAAAAAACCATGCGTGAGCATACAAAACATCACAGAAGGCACGACAAGGCGGTTTGCAGGCAGCGTTTACCCTGATCGCTGAAGCGCCACAACTTGTCCATAAGGTGTAGTAGATGATACGCAAAAAGGTGGCAACGACTCGTAGCCACCTTTTAACGTTTTGACTACAAAACAGGCATCACACATACCAGCAAAGCCCGTTGTTTTTGAAGTAGTCAAAAACAACAGGAAATATATTCTATGATAAGAAAACTATTTAATATAACATATACCAAATGGATGACATCCACCAACTCAGAAAACAATAGAGAAACTAATACTTAAAAGAAAGAAGGAAAAATAAATATACTTGTGTCTGTGGTAAAACAATAGGTATATATAGTAAATACACACACGAGAAAAGTCAATCACATAGAGACTTCTTCGCAGAAAAGCAAGATGTTATAATAAATGGATATCCTTGCACTATGATAGTTAGAAGAAATGATGACATTGATAATTATTATTAAAAAAAGTGTAAAACCATTTAAAGAAATAAACAATATTACATAAAAGAATGACGGCCATCCCGCATCAAGCAGATAAGGAAATGAGAGAAATATATAACTTACATTTTCCAGAAGCGAAAGCAGAAGATTTATCTCTTAAAGTATTTACAAAACAAGAAACTGATAATAGATACATTAAAGCATATGAATTTTGGAGAGAGCAAGCAAAAATTATAAGAGATAAACCAGAAAAAGATATGAAAGACTTTTTCAAAATGAAAATATGTGCGGAGGCTATTGAACAATTAAATAAAAGAACACCATTTAAGAAATATGTTAAATCAAACTCCGAATACCGGAAATTTTATCAGAAATATATTATTGTAGATATTGAAGAGAGACCTAAAGGATGTCTATTAAGTGGAGCACCAAAATAATTAATTTTTATTTAAAGAGTAAAATTATATTACTAATAATATATACCATGGGAAGACATAAGAAATATCTCACACCAGAAGAAAAGAGAAAGGCTAACTCCGAAAAGGCTCTTGCGTATTATAAGAGAAATAAGGATGAAATCAATCAAAAGAGGAAGGAGCAATTAAAAGAACGAAATAGAAAACTTAAGGAATATGAAGAAATGAAGGCGAAAGAGACGGCGAGAGAATAAAATGAAATTCATTTACATTTAATATAAAAAAGTAATTTTTGCTTTTGTTTTGTTTTTTGAAATTCATTTACATTTAATATAAAAAAGTAATTTTTGTTTTTGTTTTGTTTTTTATGTTAAAGGTAAGACAATTTATGTTTATATATATCGGTAAAACAATTTCATATTTTTCTAATATTTTTATATGTCCATTGATATAATGCCACCACCATTACCACCAAGACCAACAAAGAAAAATGTAGAACTCTTAAAGTCAAAGGCTAATTTAAGGGAAACTAAGACACGGGAGACTAAACAGATGGAATATAAGGTTGTTGAACTAAGACCGATAAAGAACAGGGGGATAAACGGCTATACGTATCCATTCAGAGAACTTGATATTAACTTCTATGATACGGATGCGATTGAATTAACGATTATGAGAGCAGTAAAGGATGCGAAAAGTAAAGGTTATGACAGGAGAAGCGAGCCTTCATGTTAAGTTCGGCTATATAACAGATGCTGATGATAGTAAGTTTTTCAAATGAAACTTTTAATGCGGTTAAGTTGAAAGATATAGACGATTTATTTCGTGCTATATATGTATATAATGAAGAAAATCTTGAAGCCAGTGCTAACGGATATGACCGAATTATTCAATATATGAATGTTGAAATTATCCAAGAGGACGGGGGCGGATGTAATGACTCAGGAAAATATAAAAAAACTAAAACAAAAGAAGGAATTCATATTAACCCACGAAGCAGGGCGAATAATTGTTTCTTCCAAGTTAATAAAAATATATTAAAAGTCAAACTGAATAAAAAAGTATGTAATGATATCAGAAAGGAGTTTAATCTTGAACCCAATTCATACATACCTTTTTCAGTTGGATTTGAAATATTGAAAAAGTATTGTATTGAAGGAAAATATTTTGAAATGACAGACTCATCTTTAAAACAAACATTTAAAAACTTTACAGACCCTTAATTACTGCGGATGTGCTTTGTTATTTAGCAAAAGGACATTACTTAGGTTTTGTAAAAGGAAATAAAAACAAGTGTCCTAATTGTTTTACTGAATATTATAATAAACACACTTGTAATAATAAAAGGGTTTCATATGCGAAAGCAAAACTCAGACAAAAAGATAAACAGGTAAGGTCATTATTAACTTCCTTCAAAGAAATGAAATATAACAATCAGGACGAATTATTTCATTATGACCTTGAAACATTTACGAACACATATGAATTACACACTCCTTATATCGCTGGCTACATAATCGCTGATATTGGTTTTAAATATGTAGCGGGCGATAATTGTATATCTGAACTTCTTGACATAATTCTTGAATATGCTGAAAAATTAAAGGAGCGAAATCCTAAGGCGACATTATATGTTAATGCTTTCAACGGGAGAAAATTTGATCACTACTTCCTTCAAAAAGAATTTATCAAAAGAAAGATAAAAGACACACCATTAATAAATAATGGGGCTATTATTTCTATGGAATACAAGAACATTAAATTTTGGGATATGTGTAAACACACAGAGGGAAGCCTAAAAAAGAACTGAAACATTAGGCTGTAATGTATTAAAGGGCGACTTTGACCATAGCAAGGCGAAACGATGGGAAGAGATGGATGACGAAATGAAAAAAGAATGTTTGATATACTTAGAGAAAGATGTTATGGGGCTTAAAGTACTTCACGACACACTAAATAAGCAGACATTTGAGGAACATAAAACAAACCTAACCGCTTTTATCTCTACTTCTTCATTAACCTTCAATCTATGGAAAAAGAAGATAGACAGAAAGTATATGATACAACTACCTAATTTAAAACAGGAGAAGGATTTCAGAAGAGCGGTATATGGAGCGAGGACTTATCCAAGCAAAAGAAGATTTATCTAAGCAATATGAAAAATATAAAAGAGGTGAAATAAGTTTTGATGAGATTGTTGATTATCTTATTGATGCCGATGACGTCTCACTCTATCCAACGGCTATGTTAGAGTTATTTATGACGGGCGAAATCAAGGAGTGCGAAGGTGAAATGAAAGGAAAAATGGGAATATATAATGTTGATTATGTATGCCCTAAAACTTTACTTCATCCGCGAGTGCAATACAGAGATAGCAAAGGTTGTTTGAAGTGGGAGTTAAGAGATATGAATGACCAATGGCTTACATCTATTGATATTGAAGATATGATTAATTTAGGTTATCAAGTAAAAATTAATCGTGGCTATTACACAGAAGAAGCAGAACCAGTATTCAAAGATTATATATTGGACTTATTCAAGAAAAAACAAAACTCAAAGAAAGGCACTCGACAATATTTATTGGCTAAGTTGTTTATGAATGCTTTATACGGCAAAACCATCCAGAGACCGATAAACACAATAAGCAAATATATATCTAAAAATCACGAATATTGGAAGTTTTGGTCTGAGAATGTTATAACTGATATTGAAACATTCAATGACGAACTTTGGCTTATATCAGGTATTCCACGAGACGAACAAGAAAAAGAAGAAAAAATTACAAAACCCACTCACTACGGGGCTTTTATCCTAGCATACAGCCGACGGATTATGTATAAGTATATGACAGAGGCTAATCCAAACAACAACCCCGACAATGACTATTATTATACCGATACAGACAGCATTCAATCACATGTGAATAATATTGAAAGAATTAAAAGGTTTGGTGATAGAAATATCGGTGGCATGGACGACGACCTCGGGAAGAATTGTAAAATAATAAGGGGATAATGGATAGCACCCAAGTTATATATGTTGGAGTATGTAAAGAAGGACGATAAGGAAACACATTTCCACTTTAGAGGTAAAGGCTTAGACTTAAAGAAATTAAATCCCGTTTCATATGAATTAATGGACAAGGGCGAAAGCCTAACAAACACAAGAGACTTTATAATGAAGAAGATACACACTAGCAGAAACAGCAAACAGCAACACATTGAACACTTTAGCATACAACACCAAAAGAATGTCGTAAAAGTAGTTGATAAATCAAGATGGTGCGGACGAGACTTCTATACAGATAATGATAGTATTCCTTACGGTTATCAAACGATGTTTATGAGCAAGCGAAAATGAGCGTTATGTTGAATGAAAGCGATACTCATAAATATCAATTGATTAATTTCTTTCCATAAAATTTTTTACCAGTCTATATAGACCAATGACCGTCCTCACCAGACTATGTGAGAAGTTTGAGAAACTCTCTATTGAAAATAAAAAAAGAAACATTTTCTCTTACCGATGTTAAAAAGATAATTACTGTCGAAATCCAAATGATTGAAAATGCACGGGCAGGCAAGCCAAGGGATATTTTTCCATTTGGTAAGTATCGCGGGAAGAAGGTTCAAGATATCGCACTTATTGATAAGCCATATCTTGAATGGGTTATGAAACAGCCGTGGTTTGATAAGTTTACAGACATTAAAAGTGAAGTAAAAAAATATTTATAAAAAATTAATACTTATATTATATACATGATGACAGACCTGAACACCAAACAAGACTACTTGAATGAAATTGAAAAATGGAACATTGACATTGAAATTAAAAAGCCAACAATTAAATGGACTAAACCTGACATTGTTTCTTTCTATGAGCAATATAAACCACGTGATGACAATGTGAAAGTAGTTATACCATCCAATATTGATTTGCAAGATAAATCAACATTTGCCATAACGGATAAAGAAGAAAGCACACCTTTTAAGGGGGCTGATTTAAAAGAGACTGGAATTACCGAAATAAAGACTAATGTAGGTGAAGAGATAGCACAAAATGAAACCGATATTTTTCTTCAATATGGTAAGTATAAAAAAAATGAAAATTGAAGATATTGCTAAGATTGATAAACCATACCTTGAATATTTAATTCAACAACCTTATTTTAATAATAAAGATGCGGTAAAAATATCTCTGATGATATTTTAGAAATTAGACTTTCGCCTCCAAAACTATTTCGACAACTTCGAAATAGTTTATTCGTCTATTTCTAAAACATCGTTTTACGATGTAATATTTTTATTTTATTTTTTTACGATGTTTGCAAAACACACGAAAGCGTAGTGAGAGTGCGAATTTGCAAATATCTATTGGTCTTCTACGAAGTTAGCGATAATATTGACATTTCCTCCCCCACCAGCAGAGACAGACTTCTGAGTAAAAGTTAATACATCACTCGGCGATAGGTATATATCATAACTTCTAAGATTGATTTGTTGAGTTGATTGAGAATTTACATATAGTTTAAAAATTGTTGTTCCGTTTGCGATAGCACTCGCCTTTGTGTCAGTATCTATAATTGAATACTTAGAATCAATATCTGCAAAATCTGCTCCAGTTAGTGTTCCATTTAATACCATTCGGACAACATTCGACTTAGTATCTTCATTTGTAATACTTATCAAAGTTGGATAAACATTTGAATAATTTGTTAAATTAGCACCGCCCGCATCAAATTCCGCTTTGTTTCTTATACTAATAATAGGACTTTCAGTGGTTTGCTGCTTTACTTCCTTCCACTTCGCTTGTTATGCTTGTGTTTATCGTATTCGTTCCCTCAATGAATAAACTGGCACTCGCTGTTTTAAGAGTTTGTATTCCAGTCGTTGCATCATTTCTCATTACTGCTGTAAAAGGTAATGTCGTATTTCGCAGGCTTACACCAGTATTAGCATTCGCATACTCAATCATATGAACTAATTGAAATAATCCTGTTATGGGATTTTCAATATAAAACTTAATAGCACCAAACCCAAGATACTGAAATTGAATTTGAAATACATTTCCTCTGCTCCAGTCTAAGTTTGGCATAGCATAATTTCCATCGCAAGGGTCGTCCCAGTCTACTTGGTCAATATAATTTGCGACACCTCCTTTAATATGTGCGATATTCATTCCTGCTTGATTTTTGTAAAAATAAAATCCATCAACGAGATCATTTCCTATTCCAATATATGAATAGTAATCTTTTGTATCATCCGTTGTCCATAGAGCAGTAAAGCGGGCTAGGACACCCATTCCAGTTCTATATTTATTCTCCTTTTACTTACCAGTCTAGCATCTGCCGTAGCATCAGCAGTTGTTTTCAATTCAGCCATATTATTCAAAAATGACACAGATGATTTTGTTTCTGTTTTTGTCCATATCCTAGTATTAATGGTATATGGAAAGATTTCTTGTAATACTGGTGTTAATTGACCTACTACTGCTTCGCCAAAAGCGGTTTTTGAACGATTTGTTCCAATATTACCATCATATCCAACACTGACATTTATAAATTCTCCGTCTGGATTTTGTGCGATTAAGTTTCTCTGGTGAGTTTTCATTGTTTGTTTGTATATAAACAAAATAATAAATCTTTTTTTTTAAATTTTTTGCTTTGGCTGATAATCTCAAACATGTTTGAGATATTTATGAAATGGAAATTATATTTGCCTTAACCTGAACCTCCCGCTGAGTGATTGCTACACTTACGTGCTGATGAGCATTATTCTGTGTAGTGCTAATGAACTCCCATCGTCTCTCATTGGAAAGGTCAAGCCCGTTAACTTCATTTTGGTCTTTGCTCCACAGCGGGCGGGTATTATCCCATGTGACAATAACAGGCTTCCCTGCAGATAATCAATTACTCATTTATAGCACGGGACAATGGAGAAACACCACACCACCCTTTCTTAGATTAGACGGCACTGCTAGTATGACTGGAGGACTAAATATGAATGGTTATGCTATTTCAGGGGCTTCTACGTATAATGGAATTAATCTCATTACTCTCGCAGTTGATGGTTCGGTGGTTAAACTAACAGGAGACCAAACCATAGGAGGAATTAAAACATTTAGCAGTATAATAAATGCGAGTGCGGGAATTGATATGAAAAGTCAAAACATTACAAATGTAAATCAACTAAATGGCAGGTCTATCACAACTTGGCTATCAGAGCACGATACGAACACGGCGAAAGTGTCGGCGAGTGGAAGTATTGATACACATAGCGATGTGATTATAACAACAGCATCAGATAATCAACTACTCATTTATAGCAGTGGACAATGGAGAAACACAAACTCGCCCTTTCTTAGATTAGACGGCACTGCTAGTATGACGGGACTAAATATGGGAAATCAAAATATAACAAATGTAAATCTTGTTGATGGTGTGGATGTTTCCGTTCTTGATACTTCGGCAGTTAAAACCTCAGGAAACCAAACCATAGCAGGAATTAAGACATATAGCAGTGGTGTTGAAATAACAGGAAATTCAATCAATTCAACGACGAAGGGAACATTCATTGTTTTCAATTCTACTAGTAATATTGGGTCAATTGCTAGTTTGGATATGAACACGGCAACATATTACAACTTTGAAATTTCTGCGAATAAAATAAGTTTTATTATTGATGGGACGATTGTTTCGTGGTTTAATGCTACTGGCTTAGATTGTAATAGTAGTCGGATTGTTAATCTAGGAGCACCGCAAAATGCGAATGAAGCGGTAAATAGACAATATCTGGATGACAATTGTGTGAAACTAACAGGAGACCAAACAATAACAGGAATTAAAACATTCAACGGGACGAGCACTGTGATAAAATATCTAACTTTAACGCAAACGGCCGAGTTTAATAATCAAGTTATCATTAATGGTGGAAATATAACATATAATGGGGCGAGGATATTAAACCAAAATGGAGGAGATATATTCTTTTCACAGACATCAGGTGATTATCAATATTTCTTATTTACTCTAAATACTGCTACAAGTGGAACCGCAGACCAAAGAGGTTATGTATTCACTAATGTAGCATTTGATGTAAAAGGGGCGGGACTTTATATTTCAAAACTTTTAGATAATAAAAGTGCTTCGTCTGACATTGTCCGTTTTAACAATGCTGGGGTATGCGATTTCATGGTGCTTTGGATATGAACTCAAACAACGTAACAAGTGGTGGAACAATAACGGGAACATCAATCACTTCAACTGCAGGCAAGACTACAACATTAACAACGAGCGACAAAATAATAACAGCATCAGGCAAACCAATAATTATAGGAAACACAACAAAAGGAATAGGAACAACAGGAGGCTTAGAATTGTATGGGACTTTTAATAATAATACAACTGGAGCACATTTGCAGGCTATTACAACAGAAGATATTTATCCTACTTTTTAACTAACCAATTTAAGTCATAATGACCTTTGATGCGTATTTAGATGCTGGCGGATGGAAATCAAGTTATGCGAGTTCTAATTTTCGAATTGGTAAATGGAATAATAAACTTAGATTTTTGTATGATAGCGGGAAAAGTGTTGGGGCTGCTGTTCCTTGGAATCTCGCCCTGGAACTTGACACATCGGGCTTATTAACAACGAAGGCAATAACAGCAAGTGGAGCGATAACAGCAAACGCGGGTATATCAACAACAACATTAACAGCAAGTGGATTAATAACGGCAAATGCGGGGATATCAGCAACAACATTAACAGCAAGTGGATTAATAACGGCGAATGCGGGCATATCTGTTGTTAATAGCACGGCAGATATAAGAGGAGAAGCAAGAAGTGGGTCTCATGCTACACCAGTCGGGTTATATGTCACAACCAATCTTGGAGCATCTTCTGCCGGTGTTGAATTCAGACACAGCAACGGGACACAGGGAGTTGGTTTTGGTTATAATTCAATATATGCTACGGGAAGCAATACCAATCAAGATTTAAATTTTTTTGCGAGGGGAAGTGGAGTTATCTATGCTCAGAGTGCTATAAGTTGTTCTTCAACATTAACTCTTCCAACAACATCAAGCTGATTTTTAACATTAAGACAAAGACCAAGTTCTACTTACGACCCACAAATATATATGAAATCAGGAGGATATTCAAATTATGTCACAATCTGCTCATCTCAAGGAATTCTACATGCTTGGACTACTTCAAACTCTTCAGGTGAGCCGTCTGGCAGTTATAATTATGTTCCGCTTAACGGAGCTTGGACAAACTCATCGGACAGAGGCTAAAATCAGATATTAAAACATTAGACTGCGGGGATTGTTGTGAGAAACTAATGAAAATAAATTGTTGTTCATATTATTTGAAATCAGACGAAAAGAAAGAACAAAAGAACCACGGATTTATTGCTGATGAAGTTAAAAAAATATTTCCTGAATTTGTATCTGAAAGTGGAATGAAAGCAGACGATGGAAATGGAAATCTTGAAGGCATAACATATACAAGTTTTATACCAATATTAGTCAGTGCTTTTCAACACATGGCGGAAAAGGTAGTTAATTTAGAAAAAGAAAATAAAACTTTACTTAATATACTACAAGACCAAACCAACCAATTAGCAGAAATACGAGCAGTCGTTTTTTCAAATGTCAAACAATAACACAACTAGACGACTTCACAGACCACCACCTATTATGGATATGGATGGCGAACTAACTCCAGAATTAAAGTCTCGTGTTTTTGAAGTAGAACTAAGGACTGAGGAAAAAAAAGTAGAGCACGAATTGGAAGATAACTGGAATTGTTGTTGTATAAAAAACAGACCAACCGACAGCAGACTTATTAAATACTTATTTCAAATGGGTATCATTATTGCCATTATAACCCTTTGTATCGTGAGGCTATCTGAAAAGAACTTACCTTGTGAGGTTGCTAATACTTATGTCGGAATTTTGACCTTACTCATAGGAATATGCCTTCCATCGCCTTCTAGTTCAAAGAAGTGAGCACTCGTATAAGTGGATTTTATACCACGAAGCATCATTACCAGCACAGATTAACGGCAGGACTTCATCAAAACTAACACACCAATCACTAATTGGCTATTTAAATTTAGTTTCTATTCCTTGCTTTATACAATAAGCACAACTCTCATTCTTTTTTTCGCTTACCCGCGAGTAAAAGTCGCAGGCCGTCCGACCTAACACAAATCTCCAACAAGCTGGAGATAACACAAACAAGAATATTAAAATCTTTTTTTTAAAATTATACAAAATATATTATGGCTGACTATAAATACCAAAAGATTGTTTTTTCTAAGCAATGATTTTGTTGGAAGCAAAACATTTAATGAAAATATTCAAATGTCATTCACACCGACCAAAATGAATGTTAAGTTTATTCACTACTATAACGACCAGACGGAAACCAAAACCAGAATTCTTTATATGGACAGAATTGGAATTATCGGCACATTCGCTGATAGTAATATAGCAAACATTTCAAACCTTAGTTATAATTTAGGTGTCGTTGGATGGACGGACAGACAATATACATTTAAAGTCCTTGAAACCGACAGCGGAAATATTGACACAGGAAATTTAGCGGGAAGAATTGTTGTATGTTTGGAATTCGTTGCGTAGCAACAATGTATGAATTTAGAAATTCATAACTATTTCTCGCTTAGAATGTAGGATGGAAAAGATTAATAGCATTAAGGTGAAACCAGTAAAACAAGAGGGTGATGGAAACAAAAAAGCAAAGGGTTATAAATTATTTAATGAGCCGTATGCCAATATATTTCTGCTTGCAAGTAAGAAGAGCGGGAAAACAACAGCACTCTTTGAAATACTGAAACGGATGACAGACAGAAAACCCCGTATTGTCATTATTGCTTCAACAATACACAAGGACTACATTTATAAAGCAATGGTAAAGCACTTTAAGAACAGGGGAAACCCGATGGCAATATATACCTTTCTTAAATCAGATGGTGTGAATGTCATTGATTATGAGTTAGACAAACTGAACAAACCAAAAGAAGAGCAGGAAGGCGAAATTAAACAGGACGATAAAGAACCGATGGAGAAACCGCAATTTCTTTATTTTGGAAAAGAAAAGAAACAGATAAAGGAGGCACCAAAAGAGAGACCAAGTAAGTATATTTCACCAGAGGTTGTTTTTGTTTTGGACGATTTAGGAAGTGGATTAAGAGACAAGTCCGTAAGTGATTTGTTAAAAAAGAACAGACACTATAAATCAAAGGTGATTATGTCAAGCCAGTATCTGAATGACCTACGACCAGAAGCCATTAAGCAGTTAGATTATTTATTAATCTTTCCAGGCCAGTCTCAGGACAAAATGGAACTCGTGTATAAGCACTTATACTTATCTTTTGATTTTGATTATTTTCTTCAAAAGTATCACGAAGCAACAAAGGAACGATTTAATTTTCTTTATGTTTCAAGTGTTCATGATGAGTTAAGAAAAAATTTTAATTTTCGTCTTAAGTAATGATATTTGACAATTTCACTTACTAATTAATTATTTTTCTGTATTATATATGCCAGTATTGCCAGTGATAATTTCACAACCATCAGGATATAACATCGGATACAATCCATCAATGCCACAGAAGGGAGGAAAAAAGAAAACTAAGAAGGGATGTGGTCAAAAGGGAGGAAAGATTAATTGGGCAAAGGTCGGAAAAACCGCAATGGCTGTTAATAAATTCCTTCGCGATAACAAGATTATTTCAAAGACCGCTAATGCCCTTGGCGATGTCGGGGTTCCAAATGCGTCTCGTATTGGTTCTACTGCTGCAAAACTTGGTTATGGTAAGCAACGAGGAGGGGCTGTAAAGTTTCGCTGAAGATATTTGACAATTTCACTCTCATTCGCTTTGCTCATTCTCGTTTATTGTCAAACATCGAATGGTTAGTTAATGAAATGCAATTCTAAAATATCATAGTCCATTATTTTTTCTAAAATAAAAAATGGATGTTTTAGAATATAGCGAGAAATCTGGCGATTAGCCAGATAGAAGCGCAATTCTAAACTATCTATACAATGGTCGCTAAGACTAAGAATGTGAAAAGAGCAAAAGCCCGTCCACCACGAGTGTATAGAAATAAGAGCGGGAGGCCTTACATTATCCAGAAGGGTAAAAAATATTATCTTAATTTTGGTAAGAAAACAAATGATTTAAGCACATTACAAATTATTAAACTTTTTATGAAATATATTGGTAATAAGCCAAAGTCGCAAAGGGCTAGTCGCAAGCCAAAGGAAAAAATAATCAAATCTGATTTCAATCGTCTTGAACACGAGAACCGAAACCAGATACAAAGCAACTTACAAAAGAAATATGAGTTAATACATGACGAGGAAGCAAAGGAAAAGAAGAAAAGGGATGAGATAGAAGAAGAAAAGAAGAGGCAAGAGCGTCGCGTAGACGCAGATGCTAAGGAAAGACAAGATATAATGGATAGGGAACACAAAAGAGAATTAGCGGATATTAATGAACGGCAAGAACAAAAAGCCAGAGAACTAAGAAGGGAGCAAAAACTCATAGAAGATGTAAAATATGAAGAAGACAGAAAAAATAGGATACAAGCATTACCACCGCCACCGCAATATCAATATATTATGCCACCACAACAGGGACAGCCACAGCCACAAGCACCGCCATTAGGAGCACCACCACAAGCACCTCCATTACCTAATTTAGGAGATGAAGCACCATTGAAAACAAAAGAACAATATGAGGAAGAAAAAAAGGAAAAGCAGAAAGATATTGAAACACTGAAATTAACAGGATATACAGATAATTTCATAAGAAAGATGAGTCGTAAAGACTTCCAAAAAGCCAGTCAGGATATTGAGACGGCTATAGCCACAGCAACATCTTTAGAAGAACAGAAAAAGTTAGCAGAAGAATATAAAGAAAAACTTGAAAAGGAAGAAAAGAAAGCAGAAGAAAAGAGTAAGCATTTTGAACATTTACAAATTAATCAATTTTTAATCTCTGCATTTTCAAAACTTATCACCCAAACATTACTATAAAAGAGTTAGCAAAGGCTTTAAAAAAGAGACTGGATAGTGATGGTCATAAAAAATTAAATTACAAAGACACTGCAAAGTGGATTATTGACATAATTAAAAGGTTTAATATTGATGTTGGAAATGAAAAGGAAAACGTAAAAAGAAAAGTAGCGGATTATGCTAGATATGAAGAGTTTATGGGAAATATCCAAAATATTGGAGATTATAAACAAAAAGGGACTGGAGCGAAGACATTAGAAGAATTAATTGATAAGGTATTTTCAATAAAAATAATTAAAAAATATCTATCCCGCAATGATTGGAGGCACACAATGAATAAAAGGACTTTGTAAAAACTCTAACTAGCAAAATGACTATAGACCCAAATGTAGATAAACAAGTTTCAAATGATTTGAATATTGACGAGGGAACGCCCCAGGAGGGGATTTCACCCCCTACCATACCCCCGAGCGTCGCGGAGACAACTATTACCACGTCATTAGAGCACCAGCAAGAGGAGCCACAGCAACAACAGCAAGAGGAGCCACAGCAAGAGCCAGAGCAACAGCAAGAGCAATCCATGCAGGAAGGAGAGGGGCGGGGACTAATGACTAATGAAATAGATGACATAATGAAAAAATATGGATGGTATCTCGGAGCAATAGCCAGTGATGAAATTTACAAATTAAAGCCAGGAAGCAGAAAGCGATATGGATTTATTATGAATTTGGACAATCACAAACAAGCGGGGTCTCATTGGATCGCGGCTTACTGCTCTTTAGATGGCGATAGAAGTATAGAGATATACAACCCTTTAGCACTTTATGAGCCAACAGAAGACTTCCAACAACAAATGAAACAACTAATAGACAAAAGCCATCCCGATAGTTATTTGTTAATGAAAGTCAATCAAGTAAAACAACAATCAAACACCTCAGACACGTGCGGTTGGCATAGTATGAGATTTTTAATGGAGCGGGCGAAAGGAAACCGGTTGAAGTTTGCTAGTGGATATACAGACCTAAAAGAAGAAGAAGTGAAGAAATTAAAAGCACAGAATGGGTATGGCTTTGACACCTTTTTATGAGCATCGCTTTCATTCGCTACGCTCATTTTCGCTTGCTCATAAAAGAATAATATTTTTATAAAAAAGAAAAAGCGATATTTGTAAAACACACGAGAGTTGCGGTAGCAACGAGAGTGTGGATTTACGAATATCATGGACTATAAGGGAGGAAGAAGTTCGGGTATTTACTATATCAACAGCAAAAACCGAATAACTGGCACAGACAGCGACTTTACACACGAAGTCAATATGAAGGGGTTAGACAATCCCACACATTGTAAAATTCTTCATATCTATGTTCCAAAATCTTATTACTCTGTGGCTTCACCATATAATACCTTTACACTTAGCGAAGACGGATATGAGGCTTTAATTACGATACCTGAGGGAAACTACACAATGAACAATCTAAAAAATAAGTTGTCGGAGGTGCTAACCGCAGACAGCCCAAATAATTATACTTATGTTGTATCCAGTAATAATACCAACATAGACCCAGAGGATGGCAAATTAACATTCAGTGTTTCAAATAACGGAGGTATTCAACCGCGGTTTATATTTGATGATGATACCCGTATTCACGAGGTTATGGGGTTTGATAGAAATTCAACATATTTCTTTGCTAATAATTTTGTTAAATCGCCGAATGTGATTATTCTAACTGGCGAAAAGACTTTATACCTTCAATCGGACTTAGTTGGTGAAGGAGATAATCACGTGCTACAAGAAATATACACGGCGAATGAAATTCCATTTGGAGCCATTATATACGACGGAAGTGGGTCTGAGTATGGTAAGAAATTATCAACTAGTTCAAATAATGTATATAGGTTTTATCTTACAGACGAAAACGATCAGGCTATAAATCTAAATGGTTTGGGTATCGTTATGACATTGTTGATTTACAGAGAGACTAATTATTTTAATTTATTTACATCATTTTTCAATTTGTTAAAAAACCGTTAATTAATTTAATTTTAGAATTATTTATTTTTTCTATAACAGTGAATTAGTTAATTTTCACAACCGCCAAAAAACCTAAAACAAAATGCCAACTCAACACGGAGGCGAACTAGACTTTTCTAGAACTGACTACATCAGTGCTTCGTATCGTTTGAATAAACTAACTCCGCGAGAAGGTGCGGGAGCTATTGCTGTTACTACCGCAGGAGGACAAGAAAGCAACTTTGACCTTATCAGCAGACTATTTAACTTAGCACGCTCTGTTTTGAGTTTTATTTATGCCCCACCAGCAATCGCTGCGAACTATAACAAATGCTATATGGATTGTCTGGCTCCTATTAGACAAATTCAACTTCAAACCCGTAGCGGTGTTTATCTGTGCGATGTAAATGAAGTTGGTAATTTTACAAAGATTATTTGAAAGGCTGAAACTTCTATGAAGGACTTTCTGACACTTGAAAACCACGATAATGGAAGTGGTTCGGGATGTATGCTTCAAAAGTGTAATACTTCAACTACATTTCAACCTACTAGCGATGCTACAAGGTTGGCGGCATTGGAAACAGCATTGACTCCTTCAGCAGTTGCAGGAAATGCAGCAGGACAAATTGATGCAGGAATTAATGTTGCAAAAGCACAGGTTCAGGCCGCATTACAGGCTTGGATAGGACAACCTTCTACAAATGTTCGCCGACACAATGATACTCTTATAGCAGATGAGACGGGTGTGAGTTCGTTCGTTAATGTTGCTTTCAACGAGCCTAAGTATTTCTCGGGCGGTGCTGCTACTTCTGCTGAGCCTTCTATCAGTCTTAAGATTAATCTTGGTATGCTTTACAATACCATTTTCGCCCTTGATAAGACTATTATGTTTCCAGAGATTTTGAATATGAGGATTGTATGGCAACAGACCCCTAAAGTTTATTATTACAATAACGATGCTTCGTCACCGGGTGGAGGAGCGAGTGTTGCTGCCGCTGGTAATGTAAGTGTTTCTAATCTTAACTTGTTCCTTGCTGTAGAGACTAATCCAGATGTCATTCAATCAATTCAACAAAAGGTGGCGAGTGCTGAAGGTATGAGTTTTAATATTGATTATCCCTATGTTTATAAAAATTCCATTGCTCAATCCACTACACAAAACATTATTCTCCGCTTTGATAGGGGGCATGGTAAAAGGTTGAAGAAGATTTATCACACACTCTTTCACAACACTGAAAACAAGAATACCGCTTATGATATTGATAACAGAGCAACCGCTAAGACTACCAGTTTCCACACCACACTTGACGGGGCACGACTTCAGAAATTTGAAATATTTCCCGCTAGTTTTGAAGATTATATGTGCTTAAAATCTAAACTTGAAGGTTCTGTTTTGATGAATTCAAACGTGTATCAATACGACTGGTTCTGGGTTGATACTTGGGATAATACCCGCCCGCTGTGGAGCAAAGACCAAAATGAAGTCAACGGGCTTGACCTTTCCAATGAGAGACGATGGGAGTTCATTAGCACTACACAGAATAATGCTCATCAGCACGTAAGTGTAGCAATCACTCAGCGGGAGGTTCAGGTTAAGGCAAATATAATTTCCATTTCATAAATATCTCAAACATGTTTGAGATTATCAGCCAAAGCAAAAAAATTAAAAAAAAAATTAGATTTATTATTTTGTTTATATACAAACAAACCATGAAAACTCACCAGAGAAACTTAATCGCACAAAATCCAGACGGAGAAATGATAAATGTCAGTGTTGGATATGATGGTAATATTGGAACAAATCGTTCAAAAACCGCTTTTGGCGAAGCAGTAGTAGGTCAATTAACACCAGTATTACAAGAAATCTTTCCATATACCATTAATACTAGGATATGGACAAAAACAGAAACAAAATCATCTGTGTCATTTTTGAATAATATGGCTGAATTGAAAACAACTGCTGATGCTACGGCAGATGCTAGACTGGTAAGTAAAAGGAGAATAAATATAGAACTGGAATGGGTGTCCTAGCCCGCTTTACTGCTCTATGGACAACGGATGATACAAAAGATTACTATTCATATATTGGAATAGGAAATGATCTCGTTGATGGATTTTATTTTTACAAAAATCAAGCAGGAATGAATATCGCACATATTAAAGGAGGTGTCGCAAATTATATTGACCAAGTAGACTGGGACGACCCTTGCGATGGAAATTATGCTATGCCAAACTTAGACTGGAGCAGAGGAAATGTATTTCAAATTCAATTTCAGTATCTTGGGTTTGGTGCTATTAAGTTTTATATTGAAAATCCCATAACAGGATTATTTCAATTAGTTCATATGATTGAGTATGCGAATGCTAATACTGGTGTAAGCCTGCGAAATACGACATTACCTTTTACAGCAGTAATGAGAAATGATGCAACGACTGGAATACAAACTCTTAAAACAGCGAGTGCCAGTTTATTCATTGAGGGAACGAATACGATAAACACAAGCATAACAAGCGAAGTGGAAGGAAGTAAAGCAGCAAACCACTGAAAGTCCTATTATTAGTATAAGAAACAAAGCGGTATTTGATGCGGGCGGTGCTAATTTAACAAATTATTCAAATGTTTATCCAACTTTGATAAGTATTACAAATGAAGATACAGTATTACTAAGTCGAATGTTGTCCGAATGGTATTAAATGGAACACTAACTGGAGCAGATTTTGCAGATATTGATTCTAAGTATTCAATTATAGATACTGACACAAAGGCGAGTGCTATCGCAAACGGAACAACAATTTTTAAACTATATGTAAATTCTCAATCAACTCAACAAATCAATCTTAGAAGTTATGATATATACCTATCGCCGAGTGATGTATTAACTTTTACTCAGAAGTCTGTCTCTGCTGGTGGGGGAGGAAATGTCAATATTATCGCTAACTTCGTAGAAGACCAATAGATATTTGCAAATTCGCACTCTCACTACGCTTTCGTGTGTTTTGCAAACATCGTAAAAAAATAAAATAAAAATATTACATCGTAAAACGATGTTTTAGAAATAGACGAATAAACTATTTCGAAGTTGTCGAAATAGTTTTGGAGGCGAAAGTCTAATTTCTAAAATATCATCAGAGATATTTTTACCGCATCTTTATTATTAAAATAAGGTTGTTGAATTAAATATTCAAGGTATGGTTTATCAATCTTAGCAATATCTTCAATTTTCATTTTTTTTATACTTACCATATTGAAGAAAAATATCGGTTTCATTTTGTGCTATCTCTTCACCTACATTAGTCTTTATTTCGGTAATTCCAGTCTCTTTTAAATCAGCCCCCTTAAAAGGTGTGCTTTCTTCTTTATCCGTTATGGCAAATGTTGATTTATCTTGCAAATCAATATTGGATGGTATAACTACTTTCACATTGTCATCACGTGGTTTATATTGCTCATAGAAAGAAACAATGTCAGGTTTAGTCCATTTAATTGTTGGCTTTTTAATTTCAATGTCAATGTTCCATTTTTCAATTTCATTCAAGTAGTCTTGTTTGGTGTTCAGGTCTGTCATCATGTATATAATATAAGTATTAATTTTTTATAAATATTTTTTTACTTCACTTTTAATGTCTGTAAACTTATCAAACCACGGCTGTTTCATAACCCATTCAAGATATGGCTTATCAATAAGTGCGATATCTTGAACCTTCTTCCCGCGATACTTACCAAATGGAAAAATATCCCTTGGCTTGCCTGCCCGTGCATTTTCAATCATTTGGATTTCGACAGTAATTATCTTTTTAACATCGGTAAGAGAAAATGTTTCTTTTTTATTTTCAATAGAGAGTTTCTCAAACTTCTCACATAGTCTGGTGAGGACGGTCATTGGTCTATATAGACTGGTAAAAAATTTTATGGAAAGAAATTAATCAATTGATATTTATGAGTATCGCTTTCATTCAACATAACGCTCATTTTCGCTTGCTCATAAACATCGTTTGATAACCGTAAGGAATACTATCATTACCTGTATAGAAGTCTCGTCCGCACCATCTTGATTTATTAACTACTTTTACGACATTCTTTTGGTGTTGTATGCTAAAGTGTTCAATGTGTTGCTGTTTGCTGTTTCTGCTAGTGTGTATCTTCTTCATTATAAAGTCTCTTGTGTTTGTTAGGCTTTCGCCCTTGTCCATTAATTCATATGAAACGGGATTTAATTTCTTTAAGTCTAAGCCTTTACCTCTAAAGTGGAAATGTGTTTCCTTATCGTCCTTCTTTACATACTCCAACATATATAACTTGGGTGCTATCCATTATCCCCTTATTATTTTACAATTCTTCCCGAGGTCGTCGTCCATGCCACCGATATTTCTATCACCAAACTTTTTAATTCTTTCAATATTATTCACATGTGATTGAATGCTGTCTGTATCGGTATAATAATAGTCATTGTCGGGGTTGTTGTTTGGATTAGCCTCTGTCATATACTTATACATAATCCGTCGGCTGTATGCTAGGATAAAAGCCCCGTAGTGAGTGGGTTTTGTAATTTTTTCTTCTTTTTCTTGTTCGTCTCGGGAATACCTGATATAAGCCAAAGTTCGTCATTGAATTTTTCAATATCAGTTATAACATTCTCAGACCAAAACTTCCAATATTCGTGATTTTTAGATATATATTTGCTTATTGTGTTTGTCGGTCTCTGGATGGTTTTGCCGTATAAAGCATTCATAAACAACTTAGCCAATAAATATTGTCGAGTGCCTTTCTTTGAGTTTTGTTTTTTCTTGAATAAGTCCAATATATAATCTTTGAATACTGGTTCTGCTTCTTCAGGGCGGCACAAGCGCCACATATACCATCGTGCTGCATGTCTGTCTATATAGCTTTTCCAAGAGGAAGCGTTGATCTTTCGTTTCCGCAGGTGTTCATGGTGGACCAGGACGGCCCCTCTTCATCAGGTAGGAGAGAGAAAAGGCCGCAAGCTTTATTTTGGTGTTTCAGAAACGCACGATACCTGTGGGCACAGGGTAAAGGCAAGCAACAACAACAACAAGAATAGCAACAAAAGAGGAAAGTTTGGGGGGAACAGGGAGGAAACGACCATGGAACTTTTTCCGCTGTATAATGATGGCTCCTGCGTCTTTGGATGGTAGGCGGTGGTCGGCGGCGCATTGATATCGAGCAGTTGCTCAACTCAGAGGCTGAAGGGGGAAAAGTGCCCTGGACGCAGCAAGATGATTTCGGTCGCTCTATGGCAGCAGCTCCCATACTCTCGGACATGGATAACGGTGAGTTGCTGTCATTCCACCTTTGCATTTCATGCCTCTGAATATACCTTGCTCTGTACAGGACGCACACGCCTTGAGATGGACACGGAAGCTCCTACTGAGCGTTCTGCCGGCCTCAAAAGGGTCACTTTCTTTGTGTCTTTCTGTATGTCATTCTATCTTGCGTTCCCTATTATTGTAGAATCGTCAGGATTTGGACGAGAAGCACTGTGGTGGGAGAAAGCAACCTACGATGCCAGATCCACAACGTGGCGACAAACCAGCAGCACGGGTAAACGCTACCATTAAAGTCAGCTTTACAGTCCTGCCTGGTATGGGTTTGTGCAGCTCACCATGGAGAAGAAACCAAACGGGTTTCTAAAGCTGACAAGGGAAAAAAGAGGTACTCCTCATAATATTATTTAATACTTTTATCTTCGCCCTTGGCCTTAGTTTACACATACTTTTATCTTCGCGCTTGGCAAGACTTCGGGTGCCAGCGACATAAGCCCGTCGCCCAATTGATTCCCTCACACTAGTCTGTACCAATCTGCAAATTGCATGCTACCAGGAGGCAGTC
Source organism: Paulinella micropora (assembly GCA_019918135.1). NCBI lineage: Eukaryota > Cercozoa > Imbricatea > Euglyphida > Paulinellidae > Paulinella > Paulinella micropora. The sequence goes on along the minus strand of WBZZ01002571.1, from coordinate 229,330 downwards.
GCAGGACCCAGGGGTTGGGCTTCCTGCAATCAGCGCACACTGGGTTTGAGAAGCTGCTTGCTTTGTGGCACCCGTTGCACTCCCACGCCTGCAGCGGGCATTCTTTTTGTGGTAGCATCTGCCTAACCGGGGTCCGGGGCTAGGCGGGGCCGGCTCTCGGTCTGCACCGGCTTGTAACCCGTGCTAATATTGTACGTGTGCCCGCTGCATGCGCGCGTCTCGGAAGTTTGCTTTACATAGTATGCGTCATCAATCAATTTTGACTCTTGACCTTTGTCATGAAGCGCCCCACCCCCCTCCCCCCCCCCCCCCCCGCCTCCCCCCTCCCCTTCTGCCGCGCGGCGGGGGAAGACGAAAAAGCTCGCGTTACTGGCGTGCTCTGCCCCTCCCTCCCTCCCGATTTTCACTCGCTCCCAACTTACCAGACAGCCTGCCCCTCCCTCCCGCTGGCCACCAAATTGAGTTGAGCGCAGGGGAGAGGGGGGGGGGGGGGGGAAACGGGAGCGACTAAAATTTTTTTTTGCTGTCATGCGGGCAGAAACAACATTTTTTCCTTCGCTCCCACCTAATGTGTAACGAGAGAAAGGAAAGGAAGAGGAAATAAAAAATGTGTGACAGAGGAACGGGGGGGGGGGGGGGGAAGAGGAGCTCGCGAGGTGCACCCTGCTGCAAGTCTATGTATCTAGCTTTTCCAAGAGGAAGCGTTGATCTTTCGTTTCTGCGCTGTCGCACCTGCTGCTGTGCCTCTAATTATACATATTCACGATATTGGAAAATCCTTGCTACGTAGGCGGTAGCGCCATGCAGCAGCAATCGAAATGTGTTGGTCTGCCCTCTCCCTTTCTAGTTTCTCTACTCACCACGGTCCTTATTTTTAGCTGGCAGTGGTGGGCGCAAGCGGCGTCTTCTGTCTCCAGACTCAGAGGGGGAAAAGATTGAGTGGGATGAGTTCTCAGACGACGAGTCTGAGTCTATCAAGGAAGCGCATTGCGCAGATTCTTCACGGCGTCGCGCAAATCCCTACCCGGAGTGGACGTCAAAATTGCGCGCGCGGAACGCGCCGCAGTCACCCAAGAATGGTAAGCGGAAGTGTTTATGTTGGGGTCAGGGTTAGGTGGGAGTGCTTCTATTGTATTGTCCATCCTTGCACTCAATCCGTTTGTCCTTCCTGCAACTTAGGCGGCAGCATCTCCGTGTTTGTCAGCGTACCGGGCTCTAGAATCATTAGCTTGTGCATGGACCCGTCAGACTCGATTGGAGTCTTGCAAAAAGCTATCGAGGAGAAGGAGGCCATCCCCGTGGATAAACAATTCCTCGTCTTCAATGGAAGACCCCTCGAAGAAGGAACGTTGATAAAGTATGAAGTCGGGAACGATAGTGTAATTCAGTTATATCCCTACCTACCCGGCGGCGGGTCCGACATAGCCGAACAGGAAACCAAAAGCAAGCGCGCGGATAGCGCCACGCTGGAAGATGGTAAAAGCCATGCTACCAGACTCAGAGGGGTGGGTGGGTGGGTGGGGGCAGGGGGGGGGGGAGAGAAGGGGTCGATACAGCAGCAGGGAATGGGGTTGGGCGGAGTGTTTCACACCTGCCTTTCATTTCCTGTATTGCTTCGGAGGAGGGAGGGAGGGGGGGGGGCCAGCGGCAGGAGAAGGGGTCGATACAGCGGCAAGGGAGGCGGGGTTTGGCGGACTGTGCTTGTGTTAGTATGTCTTCTTAAAAAAAATAATATGTTATAAAGTAGTGGTAGTAGTAGTAGCAGTAGTAGTAGTAGTAGTAGTAGTAGTAGTAGTAGTAGTAGTAGTAGTAGTAATAGTAGTAGTAGCAGTAGTAGTAGTAGTAGGCAGTGAGCGTAGTGATAGTAGTGATGGTGGCAGTAGGTAGTAATTCTCTCGCGATCGAGTTTTAACAGGTCGTTCCCTCAAAACTTACGACTTTTGAATATTATATATATATATATATATATATGTATATATAAAACATATATATATATATATAAATATATAAAACATATATATATATATATAAATATATAACATATATATTTATATATATATATAACATATATATATAACAGCCCCCCCCCTTTACCGGCCGGGCCAGGCTTAAAAGAAAATTATTCTTGGTTACATGGGTCCGCGCCGGTGGGCCAGTCGCAAAGAAACTTCCTTGGTAAAAGAACATATTGCATGGGGCCGCGCCGGCCGGTCAGGCGCCCTGGTCATGCTCGGCACACGTCGTTGGTCTGTAGCTGCAAGGGAGGCGGGGGTCGGGGCAATAGCTTGTGTTAGATAACCTACCTACCTGCACAGTACCCACCTACATACCTACGTACCTGAGTATATATATCTACATACCTCCCTACCTACCTACTTATTTACGTACCAACTCGCAGCTGCCTATCTGCATTGCCTGCTTAATGTATCGTGCATGCTGCACCTGCCTACCTATCAAACCGCTGCTTTCTGCCTGTCCTTGCGATCATGTCTACTTGCTTTGACGCTTCCTGTGTGCCTCCCTTTTGCTATCCGCCTGCTGCCTGGCCTGAGTCCGACTGCCTTGCTTCTGTACACGTCGTTGGATGGCAGAAGGATGGTGTGAGGGGTAAGTGGGCGGATTTACATCTTTGAATTCCATATCTCGCACGACTATAGGTGGGTGCAGCATGCAGGATTCGGAATCGACATTTGGACCCAAGCGACGCTTCAGTATCAGTTCCAACCCAAATTCACCGGGAGAAATTGTGGAATTTGATGACTTGCCAGCTGACGAGTCTGTCGAGGAATCGCATCCAACTGATTCTAAAGGGCATGTGTCGCCGCAGAATGGTAAAGTCAGAGGCAGGAGGGAGGACTGTGCAGGGCAGGCAGAGGTGTTTGTGTTAGGGTTAGGGGGCCGCGGGCTGTTAGTGTCTGCATAATAGGGAATGCCAGAGGGTGAGGGTGTAAGGGGTAGGTTGGTGGTGGCACTTTCTAACTTCTCCCTTCACCAGCGTCCTTATTTCTAGCTGGCAGTGGTGGCCGCAAGCGTCGCTTCAGTAGCAGTTCCAACCCAAATTCACCGGCAGAAATTGTGGAATTTGATGACTGGCCAGCTGACGAGTCTCTCGAGGAATCGCATCCAGCTGATTCTCATGGGCATGCGTCGCCGCAGAATGGTAAGGAGTGGGCAGGGCAGGCAGCGGCTGGCTGCTCATGCGCGGGAGCCAGCCGCGGTGCTTCTTGTATATACCCTATCTGGCCTACTGCCTGTGCGCCTGATGCACGTGCTTTTGCTGTTGTTGCGTTCCTGACCATATTATGCGCAACGCTACTTTCGTGCTTTTGCTGTTGTTGCCTTCCTGACCATATTATGCGCAACGCTACTTTCCTTAGGCGGCTGCAGGGAGGCTGAAGTGGAATCAAGGGCCTCACGGAAGAGGAAAGAAAGATCGTCGCGGGACGAACAGCCGCGAGCTGCTGGTGACCTGCAAGCAAGCGGTACGGAGGTTGTCCGAAGCAGCCCCGCGCTTCCCGACATCCTGCGGGAGCGGCTGAAGCTACCAGCCGACAGCAAGGTCTCCGAGTCTTGTTGTCCGAAGCGTTTACAGGAAACGTGATATCCACGCCTTTTTGAATTGTGCAGGTGCAACCGCATATCAAGCTGCAGGGCAAAGACGTGGTTATCACGTTTATTGTCATATATGCTGATGAGCATTCTTGCCCACATCAGGACATGGCGTTATTTGGCGAGGCACACTCAAAAGAGCACGGTGCCGAAATAGAAATCAAGGGTACCGACGTACTATTATTAAGTTGCAGAAACCCCCATTGTTTCACGCGGGGTCAACAAAAGAAAGTTTGCTCTCTCGAGCAAGATTTGGTGGACCAAATGAATCGTGCGATCTCGCAATATTCTCGTGCGGAGGCGTATCGGTCCCCAGATCAGCAGCAGAGAAACCGAGGAGCAGGCGGCGGAGGCGGCGGCAGAGTAGGGACAACAGGCGGCGGCACTGCAGTGACAGCGGGAGGAGCAGGCGGTGGAGGCCGCGAGACAACAGGCGGCGCACCGCCATATGCATCGAGGGTTCCGAAGAGGATGAGGAAAGAAAATGCAAACGCTGCCGACCCTCCGCCCGCGCGACTTGGGGAAGAAGATGGTGCAAGCTCAGCAGACTCCGTCCAGTTGGAGGATCCGACCGAGGAACCTCTTGAAACGGAACAGTACCACAAGCGGCTGTTGCAACCCCAGGCTGTGGTGGATCTTGGTCCCAGCTCCAAATGCAAATTCGAAAACTTGGCATGCAAGGTAGGCGAGATATTGACACCGGACACGGGAGATCTCGACTGGTCACAACATGGGCAAGACGAGAGGGAAGGCACGCGCTTGTACAGGCATGGAGGTGTCCAGAGCGATGGCCTGTCCTTGGTTGTGTATGCAAACCAAGATGATTTTGGAGACCTAATCTTTGATAGGTACATCGAAGAGTGCAAGTCGTTTTCCCGCGATCTCATTATTTTGGAGGCCAAAAAAAAGGGCCTAGATAATATAAACATCATGATAGATCGGCGGGGAGGTAGGACTGAGCACGGAAACAAAGAAGAGAACCCCTTCCGACAGGAATTGCGCGTGTCAAACGTCCCAAACCGCAGCAAGAATGACGACGACATCTTCCGCCAGGTTCTTCGGGCCATCCAACCAAAGTTGAAGAAAAGGAAAATATATTTTGCATCCAGCTGTTGGGCACAAGATTGCGCCGGGACGCTCATTCCTCAGAAGTTCCTTGAATGCCTGCAGAAAGCCGCCGGCTTCAGAATTCTGCCTGCGCCGACAGGAGACCTTGCGTGCTTCCCTGAAAATTTCCCCGACTCAACTCAAAAGGATCCCGAGAATGAACATGACGTGGGTTTGGGTCGTACACTATACGAGCTCAATTCTAAGAGGTTCAATAGCGGCCGCAGTTGTTTTTCGTTTATGATGTGGTGGCGGGGTCACAAGTATCGGTGCAAGGTTTATGCCAAAGACACACAAATGCTTGAAAGTAGGAAAGTGAGGGAGCGCTTTGGGCATCACTTGATGGACATGATTTTCTCCAAAAACTTTCGTGTCAACTCTGCGCTACGAGATCCCAAAATCCGCAACGGAGGATTCTTGCGATTTGAGGTCACCGTGTATGGGCCTGACGAACCGCGCTATGAAGACATGCCGCAGTATCAAGATATCGACGACCTGCTCAGCGAGCTCATCGATCGCTTTTCGCCAGCAATTCTGTGCCGCACCTCCATTCCGCAGAAGTTGGAAAATTACGCAGAAAACATGCGGAAGCAGAGCAAAGGCCCTGTTTTCTTCTATGATAGTGGCCGAAAAACTTTGGACGTCATCTGGTCCCACAACAAGCTGACGAAAAAGGTGGCAGGTTTTCACTGCCAGTATGATTCCTACAAAACCCCGAAGAGGCTTCTGAGACAGATCCAGCTGACGTCCACCAACCATACTCCAATCTTGCTTGTGATCGCTACGTATTGCCTGTTGGACAAGGCGAATGAGAAAATCTTGGATTTTAGTTTGAAAGATGCTTTGCAAGATTTGCAGGGTGGTCTCCCGCCGACCAAAGAGGCCTTGGAAAAAAGACCTCCCCAAGCAAAAATCGCAAAACTCCGTGCTGACCAAAGGTATGTTCGCGGTCTCAAACTCTACATCTGCTCGTACAGCAAGGAGGATTGTGTGCGAACCTTGCTGTCCTTTAATGGGTGCACTGGTCTCTGCCATACACTCCTAAAGCGGGTAAAGAGGGAAGCAGAGATTCGGGGTTCCGGCAAGGACATCGAAATCTCGGATGAATGGTTGAGGCCGCAGTCCGACTCTCCTGTGCTTGATCCTATCGTTTTCACTGATCGTCAAAAGAAGGATGAACTGTGCCCGGAACGCTGGGAAGTCAGTTTATGCCAAGAGAGTCGGTTTCTCTGCAAATCCCTGGATGACTGTGCCAAGAAAATCCGCAACTCGACGGTGGACTGGCTTAAAAGCAAAGATGAATTTTTCTTGCCTCCCCGGGACAGGCGGCCATCAAGAGATATGCTCCTTCTACAGCCGGGTGGCTACGAGGCCTGTAAGTTTAGAGAATCTCTATTCGCAGAAAAGCGCTTGGCTTTTATCAACGTGCGCTCTGCTGGTACCTTGAGCACTGTGAATGGTTTGTTTCGGTTACCGTTGGACCTGGCTCACTTAATACGGGAGTGCTCCAATAGGAGATTTCGTGTCATGGCCGAGGGACATCAGCACTTTTGGACGCCGGAGCTTAACCTGGACACTGCTGTATGGAGCTCGCTGACTCTTCGTGTCTACGGCAGTTACCATCCCGAATGCAGATCTCCCCTAAAAAAGACGAAATGCGCTATCGCCGGACAAGCGACCAGGGAGAATGCAATCGCTGCTTTGGCTAGTCAGGAAAAGTTGGTTCGCTGGTACTGCCCACGTGCACCTCAGAATTCCAAAGGCGGAAAACGCCAGAATGTTGTAATGTTGGTGCAAGGCTTCCCTGATAAACCGTTTCAGGGTGGCCACGAAATCGCTGCTCAGCTTGCCAAAGCGGAGCAAGAATACTCTCGTGGTTTTTGTGCTACCATTCGCATGGAGATAAAACAGTCCAGAAAGACCGGGACGAGATCCCGAAGGGTTGTTGTGCGAGATTATGAATTGCACATCAGGATCGAGCCGCACGAGGCAGCAGAGGGGTCGGCGATCCTGGAGTCAGACGGGCAGCATGAGAACATCAGCCAACCCCACAGCAGCAGCAGCAGCGCCAGCGGTACGACAGCACACTCATATCGCGCAGGGTCGCTCGTACAGGGCAGGCGGGGCTGCTTTTGCATAGCCCGATGCCGGGTCGGCGCGTTAGGCAGGTAGGTCGGTCGGTAGTAGGTATGTAAGCAGGCAGCCAGGTAGGCAGGTAGGTATGTAGATATGCAGGTAGGTAGGCCGGTAGGTCGGTAGGCAGTACGGTTGGCAGGTAGGTCGGTTGGTCGGTTGGTCGGTAGATGTCGGTAGATAGTCGGCAGGTAGGCAGGAGTCTGCAGGTCGGTAGGTAGTTGGTTGGTCGGTAGGTAGGTCGGTGGGTAGTAGATAGGTAGTCAGGTAGAAAGTTAGGTAGGTAGCTAGCAGGTAGGTATGTAGATATGCAGGTAGGCAAGTCGGTCGGTAGGTTGGCAGTCGGCAAGTCGGTAGGCAGGTCGGTAGGTAGGCAAGTAGGCAGGTTGGTAGGTAGGTAAGGGTCGGTTCGTCGGTCGGTAGGTAGGTATTCGGTGGGTAGGCAGGCAGGCGGTAGCAAGGTAGGTAGGTCGGCAGGGAAGCAGGTCGGTAGGTCGGAAGGTAGTCGGTATGTCGGTAGGTCGGTAGGTGGGTAGGTCGGTAGGTCGGTAGGTCAGTAGGTCGGAAAGGTAGTCGGTAGGTGGGTAGGTGGGTAGGCGGCAGGCAGGCGGGCAGGTAGGTAGGTCGGTAGGTAGGTTGGTAGCTCGGTATGTAGGTGTCTTGTCATGGCTGCGGGGGTGATGCTGTTCATGCAGGGCAGCGGGTGTGTTGCTCGTGGGCCCTGGGGGCTGCTCGTTCTAGCCTGCTGTTTGTGCCCCTGCTGCTGTGCTTTCACCAATTTGTAAAGTCTCTCCTTCTGGTCCCTTCTCACACATTCATCTGCTCATGTTTGCGTACTGCCGTGGAATGGTTGAAGCAGAGCGTCCGCATCTCTTCGCCTCCAGTGCCAAATAACATAACAAACATACGTGGTGGTCAGGACGAGCTGGATAAGTTCGCGACCGGTGATACTATGAGCTACCTGCTTCGCGTTGTCGCACAAGGAGTCGCCCAAGGCCTCGATTCTAACCGCAAAACTACAGTAGAAGCTGTGGAAACGATAGACTGCACAGATATGGAAGGCCTCTGCAATGAAAGCAAGGGCGTGGGCTGGAGAACCAAGTCAGGGCAAAATATTTCAGACCAAATTTCACGGTCCAAGCCTGGCTCTACAATTTTCTTGAGCGCACTTAGCGACGGGTACGGCGGTGGAGTTCTGCAAGAGACTGGCCGATCTTTTGATGACGGTACGCACTGGGCGACTATGATATTGTTTCCCAAAAAGGCAGGTCCACCTGTCTTGCTCGTTGTAAATACACTGAAAGAATCCGATCCCGCGAGCAAGAGGGTGGTTGAAGCCGCCGAGCGTGTGAAAAGCAACCTCACTGCGAAGCTGAATTTGGGACGAAGCGAGATCACAATGCAGGTTTTGCATACTTGTTTCCAACGAGAAGGATGGGCATGCGCCTACCAGTCGGCAGCTGCGGCTGGATATCTGCTCTATCTTTTCCTTCATGGCGATTTGGAAGATCGCATGCTGGCCAGCAAGGCGCTTCGTCCGACGCAAGAGTCGACTCTATCGAAAGTCGGCAAAGAGCTGACAGAAAGGATTGGCAATCTAAAGATTGGGCAAAATTTTCGTGACGCAATTCTTTCTATCGTGGATCAGCTACTCTAAGTGTAAATGGATAGGATTGTCTGTTTTGGCAAGCCCACTTCCTGCGTTCTTCCTCTGCCATTTTTTGTCGGGCGGACGGAAATTATTTAGTTTGAGTAGCTAGCACACCGCATACTGTGTTTGAAGTGTGGTTTTTTATATCAGAAGCGGTGCAGAAAGCAAGAGCGAGGTGTTGCAGCCTTCTGTATTTTCTGTGTCTGATTGTTTATATTAATTTTTTTGTTCAGACAATCTGCAGTTGTAGGTGCTAACATTATCAATATTGAATAAATACTAAGGATTTGAAGTTGTTTTGTCACTAGGTAGTAATATGTTCATCGATAGCCATCTAGTTTTTCTTATTAATACAATCCTGTCCGTGGAGGCGGGCGGCTCGGTCCTGTCTGAAACCTAGTTGAAAAATTCTCGATAGGTCCGGACATAACTTTGCCTATCTGCCCCGGGCCCGACCAGACTTTTTTTCACAGGTACAAAAATAAATTTCACAGGTACAAAAAAGCACACTTCGGCGTGCCCTCTTGAGCGGCGTGCGGTTGTTCCGTCTGCGGCTGAACCACAGCGACGGGTGCGCCGCGATCGTGGCCTGCGGGCAGTTCTCCTGCGAACTCCGCGAAGGCAGCGCCGCGTACGACTGTGTGAGTCCGTCGCCCACGCCCACACAGTCGGTCACGCCGACCCCGTCGCCCCTGGCGGGCGCGCTGCAGTGCGCGCAGCAGCTGTGCCCGTGGGCCAACTGCGTCAATGCCTACGGCGCAGCTGCGTGCCCTTGCTATGACTCGGCGTTTCCCGCCGCTGGTGGCGGTAGTGGCTGCGCGCGCGACTACGTGCTCCCGTCCTTGGTGTGGGGCACGCAGTGGTTGCTGCACGCGCAGATCGGGTCGGGCGCCGCGTCGGGCGGCACGGACCCCACGCGCGGACCGTACGTGCGCCTGTACTCGGGCTATCCGGCCGACCCCGTGGCCGTGCGACACACCTTGTCACGCGCCGTGACCTTGGAGCAGTGGCACGTGTACGGTTTGCGCCTGTGGGGGCTCAAGGTCGCCGGCACGTGGGACACGGGCGTGCTGCGCGTGTCGGTCGCGCTCGGGAACGATCCGGCACAGATAGTGTGGGACTGGACGGCGGTAGGCCTGACCGACACCACCGGGTTGCAGGAACGATCGCTGCCCGACTTCCTGGCGCCGGTAGCTATTGTCTTCGACCGACTCGTGCTGGAGTTCCGCGCCGCTACCAGCTACAGCTCCGAGGTACGTCTGTTCGCGCTGGAGCTGGACCACGTGAACTCCTGTCACAACGTGACGGACTGCGGACAGTTCTCCTGCGAGCTCCGCGACGGCAGCTCCGCGTACGACTGCGTGAGCCCGTCGCCCACGCCCACGGCCTCGATCACGCCGACCCCGTCGCCCCTGGCGGGCGCGCTGCAGTGCGCGCAGCAGCTGTGCCCGTGGGCCAACTGCGTCAATGCCTACGGCGCAGCTGCGTGCCCTTGCTATGACTCGGCGTTTCCCGCCGCTGGTGGCGGTAGTGGCTGCGCGCGACTACGTGCTCCCGTCCTTGGTGTGGGGCACGCAGTGGTTGCTGCACGCGCAGATCGGGTCGGGCGCCGCGTCGGGCGGCACGGACCCCACGCGCGGACCGTACGTGCGCCTGTACTCGGGCTATCCGGCCGACCCGGTGGCCGTGCGACACACCTTGTCACGCGCCGTGACCTTGGAGCAGTGGCACGTGTACGGTTTGCGCCTGTGGGGGCTCAAGGTCGCCGGCACGTGGGACACGGGCGTGCTGCGGGTCTCGGTCGCGCTCGGGAACGATCCGGCACAGATAGTGTGGGACTGGACGTCGGTAGGCCTGACCGACACCACCGGGTTGCAGGAACGGTCGCTGCCCGACTTCCTGGCGCCGGTAGCTATTGTCTTCGACCGGCTGTTGCTGGAGTTCCGCGCCGCTACCAGCTACAGCTCCGAGGTACGGCTGTTCGCGCTGGAGCTGAACCACGTGAACTCCTGCCACGACGTCGTGACCTGCGGCGACTTTGTGTGCCTCGTGAACGCCGCCAGCGCCACTTACGACTGTGTGAGCCCATCGCCCTCGCCCACGGCCTCGATCACGCCGACCCCGTCGCCCCTGGCGGGCGCGCTGCAGTGTGCGCAGCAGCTGTGCCCGTGGGCCAACTGCGTCAATGCCAACGGCGCGGCTGCGTGCGCTTGTTGGGACTCGGCGTTTCCGGTTGGTGGCGGTAGTAGTGGCTGCGCGCGCGACTACGTACTCCCAACGTTGGTGTGGGGCACGCAGTGGGCGCTGCTCAGCGCGGTGGCTACGGGGACTGCGTCGGGTGGCACGGACGCCACACGCGGACCGTACCTGCGCCTGTACTCGGGCTACCCCGCCGACCCCGTGGCCGTGCGACACACCCTGTCGCGCGCCGTGACTTTGCAGCAATGGCACGTGTACGGTTTGCGCCTGTGGGGGCTCAAGGTCGCCGGCACGTGGGACACGGGCGTGCTGCGCGTGTCGGTCGCGCTCGGGAACGATCCGGCACAGATAGTGTGGGACTGGACGGCGGTAGGCCTGACCGACACCACCGGGTTGCAAGAACGGTCGCTGCCAGACTTCCTGGCGCCGGTAGCTATCGTTTTCGACCGGCTCGTGCTGGACTTCCGCGCCGCCACGGGTTACGGCTCCGACGTGAAGCTTTTTGCGCTGGAGCTGAACCACACGAACGCCTGCGACGACTACACGGACTGCGGCCAGTACTCCTGCACGGTCCGCAGCAACAGCGCGTACGACTGCGCGAGCCCCTCGCGCACGCCCTCGGCCTCGGTGACGCCGTCGCCCTCACCCGCTACTCTCGCGGTGCGCTGTTCGCAGAAGTTGTGCCCGTGGGCCGACTGCGTCAACGCCAACGGCTCGGCGGCGTGCGGTTGTTGGGACTCTGCGTTTCCGGCTGCTGGCGGCAGTAGTGGCTGCGCGCGCGACTTAACATTGCCAGAGCTCGTGCTCGGCACCGAGTGGGCGCAGTCGGAGGCCGTCGTGGGCACAGCGACAGCCGTCACGGACGCGACGTACGGCCGGGGCGTGCAGTTCTACGCGCCGACCACGGCCGACGATTACGTAATTTTGGTCCGCACCCTGGCCGCGCCGGTGGTCCTCCGCCAGTTCGACGCGTACCCGTTGCAGGTCGAGGGCACCAAGTCGTACGACAACCGTGGGCTCGGCTACACCGGCAGCCTGGAGGTCGCGGTGCGGCTGGGGTCGGGAGCGCCCACTGTGCTGGCGCCGGCCACGGCGCTCACGAGCCTCAGCACTACCAACGCCGCGCTAGCCACGCAGTACCTGGGCACGTACGTGACGACTGGAGCCGACGTGGTGTTTGATCGGCTGCAACTAAAATTTATGGGCCGGTCCGCGGCCGCGGCGAGCGGCGTGCGGTTGTTCCGGCTGCGGCTGAACCACAGCGACGGGTGCGCCGCGATCGTGGCCTGCGGGCAGTTCTCCTGCGAGGTCCACGACGGCAGTGGCGCGTACGACTGTGTGAGCCTGTCGCCGTCGCCCACTCCGTCGATCACGCCGACGATCTCGGTGACGCGGTCGCCGTCGCCCACGAGCACGCCCTTGACCACGGGCGCCGAGCAGTGCGCGCAGGATTTGTGCCCGTGGGCCGAGTGCGTGAACACGTACGGGCTGGCGGCGTGCCCGTGTTGGGCCGCGTCGTTTCCCCCCGGCAGTGGCACGGGCTGCGCCCAGGACTTTGTGCAGACCGAATTCACGTACAGCAGCAACAGCGGTTCGCCGGCCTGGACGCTGAGCAGCAGCTATTACGGATCGGCGCAGGGCTACACGGACGCCACTTACGGTAAGTACGTGGCGTTGCAGGTCCAGCGCTCGACGTACCACGTGCAGATCGTGCGCACGTTCAGTCGCGAGGTGCTGCTCAAGCAGTGGCACGTGTACAGCTTGCGCCTGAAGGGGCGCGTGTACAGCGCGGCCAACTACGGCGGCCTGGTGGAGCTGTCGATCGCGCTCAACGGGGTGCAGCAGCAGGTGCTCCTGCCGGCCACGGACGTGGACAACTACTTCAGCAAGACCGTGGTACAGACCGCGGTCCTGCCGAGCTTCACGTCCGGCACGGACGTGCGCTTCAACCAGCTGCTGGTCAGGTTCACGGCCGCGTACAGCTTCGTGACCACGGCGGCGGACCTGTTCGGGCTGGAGCTCCGGCACGAAAACGCCTGCCCCACCCCGTTGACGTGCGGCGGGGGGCAGTGGGTGTGCGAGATCGGAGCAAACGCAATGTACAACTGCGTGAGCCCGACGCCGACGCGGTCCCCGTCGGCGACGGTCTCGCTGACGGCCACTGTATCGGTGACGCCGTCCCTCACCCCCACCTCCTCACCGAGCGCGACCGCGAGCGTTTCGCCCTCGCCGAGCGCGACCGTGAGCGATTCGCCCTCGGGGTCCGTCTCGGCCACGCCCACACCCACCCCGCCCAACTCGCCCCTGGTGACGCCGACCAGCTCGCGCTCTTGGTCGGCGTCCTCTTCCGCGACGCCGTCGCTGTCGGTGTCGGCGTCCGTGACCTCGTCGCTGTCGGTGTCGGCGTCCGTGACCCCGTCGGTGACGGCCACCCGTTCGCCCGACATCGACGAGTGCACGACCACGACCCTCTGCCAGTGGGGGGACTGCACCAACACGTACGGCAGCTACGTGTGCAGTTGCTGGCCCACGTCGTTCCCGACGCAGGCCGACAGCGGCTGCCTGCCCAACCTGGTCTTGAGTAATGTCCCTTCGGGCTACTGGCAGCTCCTGAGCACGGCTGGCGGGGGCTTCGCACAATCCCTGCAGGGGCCGCTCGGCGGCAGCGCGGTGAGATGGGACTGCCCCGCCGCCACCGACAGTGCCACGGTCGCGCACACGTTCACGAGAGCCCTCGTGCTGCAGCAAGCGCGGACTTACGTGCTGCGGCTGGGGGTGCAGCGCTTCTACTACTACACGGCGGGCGGGACGTTGGCGCTCCTGGTCCGTAATAGTAGCAGCGGCACCACCCTGACCCTCGGCAGTGCGTACCAGAGCAGCAGCTTGAGCCAGTCCGTCAAGACCGTGCTGGCCTGGCCCAACTACACGCCCGCGGCGGATTTTGGCTTCGACCAGCTGCTGTTGCAACTTACCGGGGCCGGGGGCCTGTACGTCTACGATGTGCAGCTGAACGATACCAGCGCCTGCACTGGCGTCACGGCGTGTGCGGCCTCGGGGCTCGTTTGCCAGCTCAATGGCGCGAACGGCTACAACTGCATCGCGCCGTCGGTCACGCCCTCGCCGACTGCCTCTATTTCGACCACGGCGTCCGTGTCGGCGACCCGCTCGCCCGACATCGACGAGTGCACGACCACGACCCTGTGCCAGTGGGGGGACTGCACCAACACGTACGGCAGCTACTTGTGCAATTGCTGGTTGTCGTCCTTCCCGCCGCAGAGCGGGACGGGCTGCCGCCGCGACCTCGTCTGGAACAACGGCGCCTACCCTAGCTTCTGGAGCCAACTGGCTTATGTCGGGCTCGGCGCCCGCGTCCAGCCTCAGCGACGCCAACGGCGTAGGGGTCCAGTGTACCGGCTACAATACGGGGGACACCGTGACGATCGGGCGCACCCTGGGGAGCACCGTGGTGCTCAAACAGGGCCAAACCTACACGATGCGCTTGGGGCTAGCGATTGCGTCGGGGTTTGCTAGCGTAGGGACGCTCAGGCTCTCGGTGAAAAACACGACCACGGCCGCTACCCTGACGCTGAGCACGCAGACCCCGGGGGTGAGCGGCAAGCAGTGGGTGAGCTTTGGCAGCTACACCCCGTCGGCGGACTTCGCCTTTAACCAGCTCCTCATCCAACACTGGGGCAGCCCCAACGGCGCCAACTTGTACAACGTGGAACTGAACAATACTGGTGCCTGCAACAACGTGGCGGCCTGCGCGGCGTCCGGGCTGTGGTGCCAGCTCGACGGCGTGGGCGGCTACGTGTGCGTGTCGCCCTCCCCGTCCCTGTCCCTCACGCCGTCAGGCTCGATCACTCCGTCCAATAGTGTGACGTCGTCCATTAGCGTGAGTGCGTCCATTAGCGTGACCGTGTCCATTAGTGCGACCGTGTCCGACTCGGTCACGCCAACAATTTCCCTTTCTAGCAGCCCCACGCCGACAAACTCCCTTTCTAGCAGCCCCACCCCGACAAACTCCCTTTCTAGCAGCCCCACGCCCACTATCTCGCCATCCGTTACACCAACTCTCTCCCCGACACCTACGATATCCCTGTCACCGGCTCCCGACGTCAACGAGTGTTTACGCCCGGACAATGGCGGTTGCGGGGTCAACGGGGTCTGTACCAACACTTACGGCAGCTACACTTGCACATGCAATTCCGGCTATACACAGGCCGGCACGAAGCTCGGCTACGGACAATAGTGCCACCACTTACTGGACATCAGGCGCCGGCGGTACTTACGGCACCACCAAAGTCGGCAACGTCTGTACGAACACTGCAACTTCCCCCATTTCCGTGGCGGGCGGTACTAACTATCTCGGCGAATACGTGCAAGTCACCCAGTCGCTAGGCAGCTACGCCAAGCTCTTGTCCGTCGGTGTGGTCTGCACGGCTCTACCTACTCAAGCCCTGTCAATGGCTGCGCTAGCGTTTGTAGCAGGACCGGCGCCGTGTCGGAGTTGGCAGTGCTAGGCTCTACGGACAGTGGTACGAGCTGGACGTACCTTGGCGCCACCAGCAGCTGGAGCAGCTGGAGCGCGGGCCAGACCCAAACCCTAAGCCTTAGCCTAAACCAAGATTATAATGCGTACCGCTTTGTCGCGACCAAGAACTACCTGACCTACAGCAGCAGCGGCGCCATTTGTGGCACCGGCGTGTTTTTGGGCGACGTGAGGGTCACGCTGAACGTGCCGTCGTGCGTGTGAACTATGGGCTTTACACAGACACGAGGCAACTGCTTCGACGTTTGTTTTTAAATTAAAAAAAATCTTTTGTTCACCAAGAAAAAAAAAGAAAAAAAAGCCTCGAGTATATTTCTGTGTATTTTTTTTAATTGGATTTTTTGCCACAAGTAAAAGCTATTCAGATGGATTGAAGTCTTTGATCTTGCGACCGAGACACTACAGCCTATTCACAAGAGTGCAAATTACTTTTCCCCCCGCTTGAATCAACGAAAAGCAGGTGCGCAGGGATTTGCACGGGCCCCCCTCCTCTCGCCGGGGGGGGGATGCCATTCGCGCGGCCCCCCCCCCTCTCCCTTAGGCGTCGGGGGGGGGGGGGCCGACAGTCTTTTTCGTTAATCAACGAGCAAACATTGGTGGGAGGGGATTTTTTTTCTGCAAACACTTATTGAAAGAAATATTGTGTGTGTGTGTGAGGTGTTCCCGGTGTCCGCTAGAAATCCTGCCGCCAGACTCTTTCTGGCGCGGGCCGGGGGTTGTGTTTTGTATTTCCTTGTTTTGTGTTTTTTTTTGGGCTGCCAGATGTTGCCAGACGTGATAGCCTGGCTCCTGCCCTTTCTGCCAGCCAGCGACATCGCAGCCCTCGGCACCAGCGCCAAGTGCAACTACCGCCACTCGCTGTGCGAGAGGCTGCGGCTAGAGAAGCGCTGGCACTGTTTCTTGGCCGAGCTGCTGCAGCAGCCCGACCACTACGGCAGGCTGGGGGTCCTCGCCCAGGTGCTGGCGCCGACCAACGACCTGCGCCACAAAAGTGTCTTCTGAAATGCCCCCGCGGTCTTCCGGTGCGCGCCGCTCGCGGGCCTGAGCCCACAGGTCGCGTTCCGGCGCGTGTACAGCGCAGTCAACTTGGTGGCGTGTTGCCTGGCACTGCGGCACCTGCAGGACCAGACGCTGCTCACCGTGCTGGACCACCGGGGCTTGCACGAGGAGAGACACGCAATTTCAGCGGCGCCGTTCGGCAGGCTAGTGCGCCGTGAAACGACCGGGCGCCTGTCGTCGCGCGTCTTCACGATTCGGGACCTACCAGCCTCGGACGAGGAGGCGATGTCCGTGACGCAGCTGCAGGTCTGCGTGCTCAGGCTCGAGAACCCCGCCCTGGCCACCAGCCCAAACACCGCGATCATCTTACAGCCCTCGCGCGGCCGCGAGACTGAGACCGTGCTGCGCGAGCTCACGGTGACCGGGGAGGCGCGACAGCCGCTGCACGTCGTCCTGAGAAACGTCAGGACCCTGCGCAAGCTGGCCTGGCACGCCGGCGGCCGTTTGTCGGTCTTTGGCACGCCGCTGGCGTGGGTCGAACTCTCGGCGTCGGTGCGCTCGCTGGCAGTTGTCGGCTGCCACTGGAGCCCGGGCACCACGCTGTGCGTCTGGTCCCATCAGATTGTACAGGGTTTGGAACTGGCGCTGGAGGGGGCCCCCTACGTCAGCGAGCTGCGGGTGCGGTCCTCGTCGGGCTGGCTGGCGTCGCTCAAGCTAGCGGACCTGCCCTGCCTGACGGCGGTCGAGGGCTGGCCGCTGACCACCGCGGGCATCGCGGTGGACTCGCTGTGCGCGCTGAACTGCCCCGTATTACGCAGCTTCCGACATTTGTTGGTGCTCGGGCAGTTGCTGCTGAGCCACTGCACGGTGCTGGCCAGCACGGCCAGGAGGCCGCTGTCGTTGGGGTCGCGGCTGGCCTCGCTCACTCTCGTGTGTTGCCCGCGCATTGTCTGGTTGAGCGAGACGTGGTCGCCATTACATTTGTCGCTGCACTACGCTATTGGCTCATCGCCGGTGACGCTGGACAAAGGCCAGGTCTCGCACCTGGCCATCCAGCTGCCCCGCGGCTGGGAGCACGAGATCGTCCGGGGCTGCGTTGCGGTGGGCACGCTGGAGCTGCTAACCTCCTCTTTGGGAGTCAGCTTGTGTCACACGGACCTCCACGTCAGCGACGAACTGTTCGTCAACCTCCGGGCGACCGCGCCCACCGAGTTGCAGCTGCGGCGGCTGGGGCTGCCCAGGCTGCCGCCCGCCACGACCGTCACAACTAGCCGCCGGAACACAGTGGACACGGAGGGTTGCACGGGCTCGCCCTCGCTGGTGCGAGTTTGCGCGGGGAACCGCAGGTGCCGAAATGTCTGGGTGCCTGCCTAACCTTCAAGTGGCCGAGGCACGACAGGTCACGTTGGGAGGCACGCTCCGGGAAAAAGCTCCGAGCTTACGTAATGGCTGCTAAGTTCTGTGCGTTGGAAAACCCCCCCCCCCCCCCCGGGGAGGAGGTTGTGAGTAACTCGTCGTCAATGCCTGCTGGCCTAGAGGAGAGAGAATTCGACCGAAACCTTCCGACAATAGAACTCGCCGAAAATCGTCGGTGCGGGATGTGTGCCTCCGTTTCATTAAGTATTCCTTTACGCCAACATTTTTTCCCACCTCCCTCTCCCTAAACGGCGGGGTGGGGGCCGTTTTCGTTGGTTAAATTTTTTTTCGGATGGTGGTTTTTTTGTGGTATTTGGTGAGGCCGGAGATTTCCCCCAATGCACCCTAAAAACCCAGAATCCTGACACATGATTTTTCCGGTCCCCGGTGCGGAATTTTTAGGTCTATTTTTCGAGGGGTCTACCAAAAACCCAGAATCCTATCACCGAATTTTTCCGGTCTCTGGTGCGGATTGGGTTTTTTCCCTATGCCCCCTAAAAACCCAAAATCCTGCCACCTTAATTTTGCGGTCTCTGGTGCGGAATTTTTTTCCCTATGCCCCCTAAAAACCCAAAATCCTGCCACCTTAATTTTGCGGTGGCAGGTGTTGTCAATTTCGCTGACGCAAAAATGCGAGCTAAATTCTAGAATCCTGTGACCGCACATTTGAGGTGAAAACGACACCATGCTACAATTGGAGGCAAAAGGCTGAAACAAGAAAATTCTTCGTAGTTTGCGGGTCTTAGCTAAAAAAAGTTTTTTAGCAAAAGGACATTTCAGAAATTGCATTAATTAAAATCGATTTTTTTTGGGGAGACGACGGCGGGAGGGAAAAATTCAATTGTCTACGTTTTTTTCCCCTCCCGCCGTCGTCTCCCGAATTTTTTGCTCTGAAATTTAGCAGGGACTTTGCTATAAAAAAAAATTAAAAAAAAAATCAGTCGCTAGCCGAAATTTGCGGCGAAAAGATCTGTCGAAAATCTGACTGCATTTTGCGGCAAAAAAGATCTGTCGCGAATTCCACCGGGTTCCGGACAACATTAAAAAAGCAGTTCTGCATTTTGGCAATTAGCTAACTCTGGGATGGCAAAAAATTCGGGAAACAAATCGGGGCGGGGAAAAAATGTCATTAATTTTCCCCGCCCGCCGTCGTCTCCCCAAAAAAATGTACTTTTAATTCTACAATTGCCCTTTTGACCTCGAAAAAAAATTCTGAAATGTATGGACCCGGCGCAATTGGCGACAAATTTCGAGAAAACCACAAATTGCGGTCAAAGACGAAAACGAAAAAAGTTCGTGGCAGTTTGCGAACTTTTTGCGGGGAGGGGGGGGCCGCCCCTTTCCCCTCTCCGGGAGAGGAGAGGGGGGGGAGGGGCTGAGAATTAGTGTGGCGCCCAAGGCGAAAGCAAAAAAAAAAAAAGTCCGAGCTCTTTGTTTTTTTCTTTTGGCTTGTGCGCCACACACACACAATCTCTTCTAACCCCCGCCGCCGGGTGCAAAGGGGGGTGGGGGGGAGGCATGTCGGACTACCTTGATGGCAGGTTCTCCGTGAGCATCTTTGGTAGCATCACAGCAGACCCCCTGCTAGGCTTGATCGAAGTGTCTCGGGCTCTGAATTACGTCCAGGACTGCGGCCTCAAAAGCGCGCGCCAAAAGATCCAGAGTGCCAAGCGCAGGTTCGGTGACGTGGTCTTTACTCGGATCAAATTTAAGGGCACTCCGTTTCCCAGTCTCGCCTGCAACCAGGATTCCTTAGCCAGATTGTTTGATCGATTGGAGCTGAGAGGACCAGCAGCCGAGGAATTGCTCAAAGAGTTTAAGCGCATTTGCAGCGACCCATCTTTACCGCTCCCCGCGGTTTATCACATGATTCCGGGCTCGAATGAAGAAGACAAGGGCTCTGCTCAGCCGTCAGAGCCCAGCGACGAAACGACGGAGGAGGAGGACGACGAGGACAGCGACAAAGCAGAAGAAGCAGACAAGGGCCAAGCAATGGCGTCGGCCCCCCCAGGCACCGCCATTGAGCACCGCCCCAGAAAGAAGCCAAGGAGAGAGCCTAGCCCCGCGGGAACCAGCAGCCTTTTGCGTGCTGGCGCAGGTGAGATTGCCAAGAGCGTCCGGGCACGCAAGGAGCGTCTGTCCCAAATGGCAGAATCCATCCACCAACTGGCCAGGCTCGAGAAACAACTGGACATCGCGCTGGACACTTTGCGCTCCTTTAGCCCCACCTCTCAGTTCCGCGCGGAGGCAGTGGCGCTGTTTTTAGACAAGGTCTCCTTGGAGTTGGGAGACGAGGCCCCGGCGCGCCTCCGTGCCGAAACGACTGACCCACCACCAGTGCCGGGGCCAGTGCCCGCGGGCCTGCCGGTGCCGGTGCCAGCGGGTTTGGGTTGAGTTCCGCGCGGGGGGGGGGGGGCCTTTGCAAGGTGAAGGTTTTTCGGTCGAGCTTTTTTAATAAAAGTTTTTCTTGTACTAACTGAGCTTTACACGGGCCCTCCTTTTCTATTTTCCAAAACTATTTTTTTATATTGCTTGGCAGTTCTTTTTTTTTCTTCCCTGCTTGCGTGCGCGCTGCATTTTTTTTGGGGGGGGTTTCGGGCTAGAGAAGACAGTCGATCACATAACAGCTAGCCACAGCTTGCGCACCATCACGGCGCGTTGCGGGTCCGATATGGCCAGAAAGTCTTGGTCGAACTCCTCGAGCGTGGCCTCCAAATTTCCATCGGCATTGGCGTTAGTTAGCAACCACGCGTACTCGGGCTGGCCGCAGATGTAGACGTTGAAGTAAACCCACCACAGCGAATTCTCGCAACTCTCGTTGCACAGCAGCTCGTACGCAGCGGCCCAGCCAGCCAGCGCGGGCCCGGGCGCGACGCTCTTAAAGCGCTGATAAACCCGTTCAGCGAGGTTGTCGTCGAAGCGGCCCCGCGATTGGGGGTAGCGGTCATGAAAGTTCAAGATGTTTAGCGCGGCCGCGATCGGGGGCGCGTGCGCGTCGCAGCCTAGGCCGAATAGGTAGTAGTGCAGGTCGAAAGCAGGCACCGGCGCGCCCCTGCCCTGGCACTCGTGGTGGATGGTCTCTAGCGCGCACCTCACCGCGGGCTGTTGCTGGCCAGCAGCGACAGGCGCGATCAGCGCGCCGCCGCAGTTCGGCACGACGACCTTGGCGACGGGCCCGTAGCGCATGATACAGTCCCGCAGCACTTGGCGCATGTAACGGAACTCACGCCCCGACGTATGAGTAGCGCTCGCAAACATCAGGAGGTGTGTGCCCGGGTAGTGCGACAACGCCTCGGACTCGGCAAACAGAGTGTGGTCGACAAAGGCCGTGCTGTCCAGCGCGGCGGACGCGCCCAGGCCCTTGGGCAGCAGCGCGCTCAAGTTCGTGCTGAGCTCTGCCAGCAGCTCGGCGCGGCTGTGCGGCCTCACGCGCACTAGCCCCGACTGCAGGCGTTCGAGCAGAAAGTCGAGGGCCCGCTCGGCAGCCTGGACGTTTAGGCCCCGCCGTGCAGCTGACGATGCAGTGAGCGCGGCCTGGTACTGAGAGACAGTGTCTCCCGCCGCTAGCACGACGCGACAACCGCGCAGGTGAGCAGTGAGAGCTAGGCACAGAGTGACGTCGCGGGAATGTGCCGCGACGACCAACGTAGTAGAGGCAGGGCTGACGGCGCGAGACGAAGCGTGGCCCATCCAAAAAAAAAATCGATCACCGGAATTTTTTAGAAGGGTTTGGGTAACACAAAGAAAAAAATCTAGCTAGAAAACAAAAAACAAAAGAAGACCACCAGGAAGGAGAAAAGAGAGAAAAACCAACAAAAAAAATAGGGGGAGTGCGTATCTTGAAGCCAGATCGGTAAAAACAAAAAAAAAAGGCTGGCGCGGAAAGGTGTTGGGAGGCGGGGGGGAATTGGACAGAGGGGAAATGGACAGAGAGAGGGGAAAATGGACAGAGGGGGGAAAATGGACAGAGGGAGAGAGAGAGAGGGGGGAAATGGAGAGAGAAAGAAACATGCCACCTTGATGAAAACCTCGCCAACCTTCCGCACCACCTCACCTTTTTGCTTCTGCTCTTCCTCTTTTTTTTTTTTGGAAATTGTAAGCATGATTTTAAGAAAACTCTGCAACAAGAAAATGACCGAACCAAAAGACTGGGAATGGAATCAAGCGCTCAGCGCCGAAGAGCAAAAGTACTGGCAAGCGCGACACCGTCACGTAGGGGGCTCTCTCGATTCCGGTGTCTTTCCCGTGTATTTAACCAGCCTCGAGCTGCTGATGCGGCGCAAGCCTCAAAAGTTTCAAGGGCTATCAGACTTGCATCGAAGGCGACTGCGGGTTTATTACGACAGTGAGCCCAACGCGCCTGACAACGACTACGGCACGGGCTGCCCAGCCACGCCGCAGATTCTGTTAGCGATCGTGCTTTTCAGTTATTGTGGCAACCTGAAAGCGGCGCAAAAGTTCTGGCAAGAGGGGAAAAGTGGCAAGTGCCTGGACGTGGCCAAGCCGTTAGCAGACTGGCAGAGCATGCAACGAGGCTGGGCTAGCGTTGGAGCGCTGTTGACACTGTTTGGCCAGAGTTCGCTGCGAGATAAGAACACGGCCTCCGTGGCGAGGCTGGTTTTCAGCAAGCTAGAGTGTATCCGCTTCCATCGGAGCGCTGCACAGCGCTTTTTCGAGACGCCGTTGTGGCCGGTGGCTATGTTTAGGCGGTTCACTGTCTCGCGCATGGCCGGCCAAGTTCCGACAAAGGCAGAGTCCGCGCAGGAGAGGCAGATCGGGCAGTTTATCGAAGGCGATGTGACGTACGACAACTGGTGTAAGCTCGAGCTGAGCGACAACCCTTCGATCTCGGCCCTGTTCTTCTACCGCGTCTGTTGGCGCCTGCCGTCCGCCCAGCTGCGGGACGCGGGCGGGGCTGCGTCGGTTTGGCTCAAGTGCAAGCGCTCGGACTTTACCGACTGTCCTACGTTACGAATCGTCAGCCCCCGGGTCACGCTGGAGTTTTGCACGAACCTCAGGGAGCTGCAGGTGCACAACGGGAACGACGCGACGACGATCGAGCTGCGGCATAATTTGCAGTTCCAGCAACTGACGGTCGTCTCCCCGACGGCCACCATACGCCTGGCGGGGCTTGGCACAACAGCGCGCGTAGACCTCGAGCTGCAGCAAGCGGTTGTTTCGGTAGAGGAAGACGTGGCTGGCACTCTACATTTGAACTTGATAAGCGGCGTGCAAAAGCTCGTCCTGAGCGGCGGGCAGTCAAATAGTGTGAAGATCGAGCACCTGGTGCTGACCGGCACGGCCGCGAATTTGAAAGCAATCGCGCTCAGACATGTAGAAATTAAGCGGATCGATCTCCTGCTGAGGCAAGAAAACGAACGCGAGACGACCAAGCTGCTATTCCGGCAGTGCAACGTCGGCAACACCACCCTGAACCACAGCTTGCAGTATTTAAATTTGAAGCTAGACAGCTACAACGAATCGCCGCGGCAGCGAACTGTCACTGACTGTCCTGCGTCCTATGCCAGCTACATCCAGACTACGATTGCCTTACTTCAAAATAAGCATCATCTGTCGGTTAAGGAAAGCAACCTAGGTGATATATACGCAGCAAAAAGAAACGATACAATAAAACATGCCTGAAAGAAGACATTTAGAGACACAATCAAGCAGTGCAGTGGTCGAAGACAGAACCCCTTGGCAATGCCCAAGACTGTGACAACAGCATGTCTTTTTTTACGCTTCTTGTTTTCCCCGGCCCGATCCTCCCCCCCCCCTCCCCATTTGCGGGCGCTAGTGCAAAAAAACAGTACATGCAGATAGTACATAAGCGGGGGGGGGGGGGGGGGCGAAATGGCGAGAAATTGGCGGACGGCCCCCCCCACACACACACACACACACTCTGCATAAGCCACTGTCCCCCGTTACACAATTCACACCCACGCAGAAACCACAACAAAAAGTAATGTCACGGCCCGACGAAACGTTGGGCAGCCCGGCCGCCAGCAGCCGCAAGAAGCAAAAGACTGCGGACAGGAAGTTCGAGCTCGTCCAGCGAGGCACCAGCGCGCTTAATCCGGAGTGGTGTGCTCAACGCAACGAATGCGTGCTTCTGTATGAGGAAGAATGCAGCGAGGAAGAAAACTTGGCCCTGTTCATAGAGCAAGCGAACAAGGCCAAGACGCCGGAAGAGCTAGCCGTCGTCCGTGAGAAGCTGATCCGTGCGCTGGTGGGCGCCCACGCGATCGCCGAGACCTTCCGAGGCTTTGCGGAAACGAGTGAGTGTGACAGCTGCAAGTTCTACAACTGCGGTAACCCGGAGTGCAGCGAAGTGCGACCCCCCGAAGAAACCAGCGGCTGCCCCTGCGGCTATAATGAAGCATCCGCCTAGGCCCTCCCCCCACATTTTTTTTCTCTCCGCTCTTTTTTTTTCGGTACTAGTCTATTAAAATTCTCTAATTGGTCTACGAAAAAAGCACGTGCTTCTCCTTTCCCATTCCCCAAAAAAATTATTTGAACACCAGCCTTTTTTTTTAACTTATTCGATTTTAGACGGTTCTGGTTTGTACTCCTTCACTTTCACGTGTTCTGCCTTGGCTTTCACGTTACGCTTCTTCCGCAAGCTCAGCCTGTAAACGTCAAAATTACCAAAGGGTCCGTACAAAGTTACGTTGAAGTCGTCACCCCCTCCCAAGATCGCCGGCACATAGCCGGCAAGGTCCAAGACGCCACAACCCACGAACCACCTGCGGCCCGTTTCGTACGACGGGTAGAGCTGCCGGGAGATTGGCGCGTAGTTGGTGGAACAGAGCTGCACGGCAGGGGAACAGCACAGGAGGTTGTACATCACCATGCGTGTAAAATGGTGGGCCGCTTTGGGCAGCAGCAGAATGTACGGGAAACGCAGCAGTGTGTCTAGCCGCGAGGCACGATACGAGTCAATTTCGTTTTCGGTGGTCATAACCGCGTCCCGTAATAACGGTGACAGCGCGTGGAGACAGTCGAACCCGTTCACGGCGCCGTCGCGTGGCCGGAAGAATTTTTCCCAGTCGAGCTTACTTTCATCTTCGCTGCCCAGCGCTTCCTTTTTGGTGACGGAATACCACCAAGAGCTATGCTTGGTAGCGTGGTTGGGTCGCCGGTGGCTGTAGTCTGGCATGGTGAACCGCAAGGATTCGACAAATTCTTGATATGGCATGGCCAGTACACAGTCGGATCGTGCCGCGGACAACAGGTCGAGAAACCATTGGTTTTTAGGTTTGTGCAGGCGCGGCTGGTCCGCAGATTCTAGTGCGGGGATTTCTGTTAACAGTTGCATTTTTGTTGTGCTTTCTCTCCTCTCCCCCCCTTTTTTTTTCCTTTTGTGTTTCTGCTTCTGTCTTTCACGGCCCCCCCCCCCTGCTCTCACTGTTTGTTTGTTTGTTTTTTGCGGGCGGGGAAATGGCGCGGCCCCAAAACACAACAACACACAAAAAAAAAAAAAAAAAAAAAAAAAAAAAAAAGAAAACAGACTAATGTCGCATCGTCACCGCCGTTCGCCGCCGTTCCCCAAACTCTCTCTCTCTCTCTCATGTCTTTTTTTGCGCGCCGGCCCCCCCCCCTCCTTCTGTTCGCCGTTTCGCGCCGATGGTCGGCCCCCCCCCCTTCATTCTGTTCGCCGTTTCGCGCCGAGGGTCGGCCCCCCCTTCTGCACTGACTATTTGGCCAAACCCCCTCCCCGCCGTTCGCCGTTCCCCAAGAAAGAAAACGCCCCAAAAAAACCCCAAACATCCGGGGCTGGACAAACCAATGGCGGCCTTTGACCGAGACGGTATCATCTATCAGCACCTGGCGCTGAGCCTTGGTGGCAGGGACCTGCTGGCGCTGAGCCAGACCTGCCGTGCTTGGCATCGCAGGGCCAAGGCGCGCGCGTCGCTGCTGCTGTGCCTGCACGCGGCCCTGGATCCCGAGACCACGCGCAAGTCGTTCCCTGCACAGGCCCTCGTTGCGCAGCAGGCGCAACCCGACGTTTCTCTGACCCTGCGCTACATCAGCTGCAGCCTGCCGGACGCCCACCTCTGCCTGCTACAGAACGTCCTGTCGTGCTTTACTAGGGTCAAGCGCCTAGCTGTGAGCGGGCACCCGCGCGCCGTGGCCAGGCTGCTCGCGGCCTGGGCCTCTGCGCACGGCCGACAAGCAAGTGTCGCGTTGTACCGGTTGGACGTGACAATCCTGCGGCCGCCCGCGGGGGCTCCGACTGGCTCCTGGAGCGGGGTGGTTCTGCCGGGGCTGGCGGCGCTGGCGCCCGGGCTCCGGTCGCTCAGGTTGACGAACGTGGACCTGGGGACGGAGGGCGTGGGCGGCCTGGGCTGCCGCGCGCTGCGGACGTTAGAGCTGCACGGGTGCGCTAGGGCGCGAATGTTCGGCCCGGCCTTCCAGCAGCTGGCCCCGCACCTCCGGCGCATCAGCGTGTCGTCGTCGGCCCCGCAACTGCAGGAGCCTGACGACGTGATGGTGTGGCCGGGCCCGGTGCGGTGGCGCTGTCTAAAATCAGTTGAGTTGGGCTGCGCGGTAGGGTTGCTGCAGCTGCTGCGCCGGTCTCCGGCCAGCGGCTGGGGCTTGAATTGGGCGCCGGACCTGACCCCGAAGCTCAGAGCGTACAAGCTGCGGGTGTCGGCGTGCCAGTCCATGATGATCAGCGAGCCGGGCGCCGAGCTTCTGCCGGGGCTGGCGCGCGGCTCGCTGCAACAACTGGCGGCGCTGCTGCTGCCGGGCGGAATCCGGCCGGCCTGGCTGGACCTGGAACTGCTGAACCTGGGTTCGCGGCACGCCACCCTGTTCGACGACCTGTCGGCGCTCGACGCCCTGAGGCCCGCCGTGCTGTCGGTGGTGGACCGCGGCTCCGGCGCCGCGCCCGCGCTAGCCCGCGCGTTCTTGGCGCAGCCCGGACACCACAAGCGCGAACTAGCGATTTCTCTAGCCATGCCCAGCAAGAACGTGCTGCTGACGGACTGCCCGGCGCTGGACGACAGGCCGCGCCTGCAACGCTGGGCCAGGCGCTGGGAAAAGGTGTTGTTGCTGTTGGCGCCGGAGCCGCCGCCGCTGGTCCGTTTCATGTCGTTCAACTTGTGCGGCTACATCTCGCACTTTATCAGGCGGAACCAGCGCGACCCCGGGCCGTTGGTAGAGCTGCAGAACAGGCTGCTGCGCGCGCTGTGCCGCCTGCCAACAGAGGTCCACGCGTACGTGTCGTTCCTGAGCGGCCGAAGAATCCCCCACACGAGCCGTGCCCGCGTCGTCAGGGGAGGTTACACGCTGTTGCGTGCGTGGCCTAGCCGCAAAGGCGGCGGCCCGACGGTGTACAGCTGCGTGCGGGGCCAGTTCACTAGCTTTGAAGAGCTGCGGGCCGCGACGTCCGCCGCGTCCCGCGTGCCGTGGCAGCGGCCGTGGAGCGAGGGCACGGTCCTGCGCTCGCTGTTGGTGGACTACCTGCGCGGCCAGGTCGCGCGCTTGTCTCGTTTGTACCAGCAGTGGCAGGACTGTGCCATTGGGGTCCAGAACGTCGCGCGTACCGTGGAACAGCTTTGTCGACAGGCCCCGGCTACGAATTGCTTCGTGCTCGAGGGCCCGATGCCCAGAAGGCTGCTGAACCTGTTGGCGTCGCGGCTCCTGAACGGCGTGTCGACGGCCGTGCTGGGCGCGTTCGACCACGACCGCTGGTGGCGGCTAGTAACCCTACGCCTGGACAATTTGCTGGCGACCGTCGCTGTCGGGGGCTAATTCTGCAGGGGAAGGGGGGGGGACAAAAGAGAAGAGCGAGCTGGAAACTGAGAGAAGGGGCGAGAGAAACGGGGGGTCAACCCTCCCCCCTCCCCTCCCTCCCGTGGACCCACCGTTTCTCTCTCCATCCTTCCCTTTCATTTTTTTTGCAACTTGTTCACTATTAAAAAACCTAGCAAATATTTTCTTTATTTTTTTTTAATACAAGGGCAACACCATCAAAATCGACTTGACTAGCGTCCCGGGTGAACAATTTATCAGAACAAACTTTGGCCATGGTGGGGTTTGTGGTGCGGTGGCTGAAAAAGCAGTCTTTTTTGTGGTCGGCGGTGTAGAAAAAAAGATCCGGCGGGCGCGGCCAAGTGCACTCCAGCTCCCTGAGCCTCCCTGGCGCAGAATTTCTAATATTGGACCCTTTCCCGTGAAAACAGGTCCGTCGGCCAAACGAATTTGCACACAAGCCCCTGCGCAAGCATTGAGGTGGGTGGGAGTAGTGGAGCACAAAAAAATAATTTACAAAAAAAAAAAGGTGTGCAAAAGGAAAAAAAACGAAGAAAATGGGAAAATGGGTTTAAACTCCCCCCCTCCCTCCCTCCCTCCCGAATGTCGGCCCCCCCCCCCCCCGACATTCGGGAGGGAAGGGTTTTGTTTTTTTTTCTTTTTTGCTCGGAGGTGGGGGGGGGGGCCGACATTCGGGAGGGGGGGGGGGGCCTGCCACATTTTCCACCTTTTTCTTTCTCTTGCTCCCCTTCTTCTCCCCTCCCCCCTGTCAGCCGCACGAAGCGAATCCCTCTCCGTCGAAAAGTCTTCTTCCTTTATACTTCAAAAAGAAAGTTTACAATCGAGCGGGGGGATGGACGAAACACCCGACTTGAGTGCATTACGGCCGGTAATCGGCATCGTTTATAGTTACTTGAACGATAGAGATCTCCCGGACGACCAGCCTTCGGCCCTGGGCCAAGTTAGGACAGCGATCGAGCTGAGCGCTGAGGAAACCAAACCCATACAAGACCAAGATCGCCGGGTTATTGCCATGGAAGCGGCTTGGCAGCAATGTGTCGAAAGTCTGGAACGTGACAGCCTGTACGATTTTTGGGATATGGTCGCGGGAAAACAGGATGCCGACCGGGCTCTGCCTACTAAGCTCGAACTCAGGGTCAGCGCTACTGACAACAAGTCACACGCCAGGATTAACAAATGGCTGGGGCTTTGGCGGGAGGACATTTGCGAGGAACGACACCTAACAGCCAGGACGCGATTGCTGAGACACTTGCAACACATCACGGTTGCCGGGCTAATAAAAGAGGAACCAAATGACGAGGAGGAGCACGATGACGAAGAGGAGCCCGTTGAGCTAAAAGAGCAGCTAGTCGAGCTGCCGATCAGCTTCCTCAAGCACCAAGACAGCGCGCACAGCCTCGTCCTGCAGAACGTGCGGCTGGTGCAGGACTGCGCCGGCGCGGTTTCGTTGTACGCGCCCTATTGCACACGGATCTACTGGCAGAACGTGCGAACGTACGATGATACCACGTCTCTGAACCTCGGCGCACGACGGAAAAGGCTCCGGCACTGGGTCCAACTTGAAGACGTGCGAGTTAACAACATTTACCTCGGGCACCCCGCTGCTGAGACCAAGGCTGTCTTGAATCGTGTACAGGCAGACGACCTTGACGCTATTCAGCTCCAAACCCTGGACGCAAAGGACTGTGACTTCGGCGATGTCAGTTTGCTACTCCGGCACACGGAAAAATACGGCCAGAAGAACGTGACTATCGACAACTGCCGTCTTACCGCCTGTCGCCTGAGCGCGCCGGACAGAGCGGGCAGGCTAGATATCAAGGGCTGCCAGGTCGAAACCATCACACTGGCCACAATTTTGGGCAGGACCTTCATCAGCGACTGCTCGCCACCGAGGACCGGTCTGCTGGACCAGAGAGTGCTCGTGCTCAATTTGGAGCCACTGAGGACCGATCTGCTGGCCCAGAGAGTCGAGCTGTCCATTGTCAACTGCACAGCGCTGAGCAGCCTCTGGGTGCCTGAATTCCATGGACATTTGTACCTCAAGGGCTGTGACAGTCTGCGGGCCCTCAGGACGGGCCGCGAGACCGACCAACCCCAAGTGCGCCGGGGCCTACCCGACGACGACGCCAACCTCGACAAACGCCTGACGTCGACGGTGTGGCACGTGACTGACTCGGCGGGTAGTTTGGCCGTGATAGACGGGCCGTACCGCGGCGGGCACTCGCCCGTGTTGCTAGAGATCGGCGCCGACGTCGCTGTTGACATTCCGCTCCAGCGCTGCGTCCTGGACATCAGCGGCTTTCTGTGGGTGTCGGTGGGGCCCCACACGTCCAGGGTTATTCGGTGGCACCCGCGACCGCTCCGGCTGGAGACGTACGCGCTGTACAACGACGCTAACCGGCCAACCCTGGCGGTGCCCGCTTGGGTGCAGCAGACGACAGCCGGCACCGCCATAGATGAAGAGTGGCCAAGCGCGGGCAGGCACGCCCTGGAGGCGTGGTGGTCCGGTTGTGCGCAGCTGCTGCTAAACAACAACGGTGTCAGCGAGAAATTCAAATTTGCGGCGTTTTATTTGCAATACTTGCAAGACAATCTACACACATCCGGTGCAGAGGTCGTCAGGAAGCTCCGCGAGCAACCGGGCTACAGCAAGCAGATCCTCGAATCCCGACGGTGGGCAGACGTGCCGCCTGACCATGTAGTGCAAGACTACGCACTGAAGCTCTGGCAAACGCTGAACGAGCTGCGCGAAATGCAAGAACAGGTCGCGGCTTACGCAGTCAAGCTACTGGACCGCAAATTTCGGCAGCGAGAGGAAAAAAAAGAAGCCCGGAAGGTCTACGAGAGGTTCGCTTGTGTCGTGAAATGTCTGCAGCCGGAAGGGCCAGACAATCCGTACTCTTGGCTAGGCACGGCCTTAGGCAACTGTCTGGGCAGCGAGACAAGCCTGGTTGGCCTTTCGGGCACGATTGTTGCCGCGGTCGACGAGCTGTGCCTGGCCGCCTTTACGTTTGAAAACGAGCAGATCCTGCGCCTCTTGAGTGTAGAGATCCCCCGCTTTTGCAACACACCCCACGCAATACGAAAGTTGTTGTCCGACGGAAGAGCTCTTTTAAAGCACATGTTCAGGTTAGATTTCCCGGTCCCCGACGGGCTGCTCAGGTGGGACAGCTCTGTCGCGACTGACAGAGCTCGACCCGATAACGGCGTACGCTACTTAGTGCAGCACGTACTGTTTCGTCTGCGGGATACACATGAATTTCGTCTGCGGAATACAGAAACGGCCCAGGCCGTTAAACTCTGGCTCAACGGTTGCAAGCCACGTAACGTAGCCTGGCCGAAAACGACAGCGACTGACAAGATCACCGACTTCTTCGAGGTGGTCGAGTTTCTGTCTTCTTCTCGTCCCAAGGAAAGGTTGTACCGGGCTCGGGCGCCCGAGCCTGCGCCCGAGCCTGCGCCCGAGGCTGCGCCTTTAGCGGGAGAAGAAGACATATTCGACTCGCCGCCACACCCTGCGCCTGTTGCTGTCAGACCGCCGCCCGGCAGGCCAACCAAACCACCCAGATCAGCAAGAAGCCTGCATTTTTGATACAGGAAATTTTAACAACAACAACAAAAAAAAAGCAACAAAAAAAAAAAAGAAAAAAAAAGCTGTAAAACAAAAAGGAGATTAAAAAAAAAGTTTTCGTTTATTTTCTCCCCTCTCCCCCCGGTCGAATACCTTCCTCCTCTCTTCTGTACTTCAAAAAAGAATCAACCAGACTTTTTTTTTTAAAAAACCTAAATTTAACCTTCACGTAAAACTGCAACCGGCCGTTAGCGGGTCCCAATTGTTCGGCAACCTGACGTTACTGCCCGCAAAGCCGGCACAGCCGTCGGCGGGCCTGAGCCCCGACAGGTCCCATTCTCTGATGTCGATAGACGCGTCCGGCCTTAGGCCGAGAAAGGCGTGGGAGGCCAAGAGAACCGAAGACGTGTTCCAGCCCGCCAGCGAGCCGTTGTAGCCGCTGCCCTCGAACAGGTACGAAATGTTCAGCAGCGGGCGGCCGCGTGCCGGCACCGAGAGGTTTCGCAGGTTTTGGGTACCTCTGAGTTGTGCCCCGCGCTCTGGTTCCAGGGCGAAGCCGCTGCCAAAGAAGATTGACCGCAGGGCCGCCGGCATGTCGGCGGGCAGGCCGGCGGTCGAGACCGCGGCCAGGACGCAAACAGAGCCGAGCTTGGAGACGGTGATGTTGTAAGCGCCGCCGCGCTCGTAGGCGTGCACGCACATTTGGCCGCGCGGGGAACAACGCGAGCCTTCTGTGCCGTCGCCCCAGTCGACTAGGAGCACAGATACGTTGCTGCAGGCGTCGGCGCTCCTGGCGATGGGCAGGTAGAAATCGCCCGGCCTTTCAATAAGGATGTGCAGGCGCAGGGGCTCCCCGTGGTCGGGGTGCGGCCGTGTGATGTCGCAGCTCGGGGACAGCCGCGACATCACACGACCCTGGAGACCGCGGCAGCCGTTGATCTCGACCACGCACGTCAGGTCCCAAGAGCTAATGTCAGGCCCCTCTGAGGGCGTGAGGCCATCGAACATGTCGTTCGCCCACCGCACCGACGACGTGTTCCAGAGCTCAAGCCCCGTCACCTTTTGACGCACGCGGCTGAACATGCCGGTGGCGTTGACGAGCTGCCCCGTGGGAGGCGGGCAGACCTCCCGCAGATTCTCTGCGTTGGCAAACTGCAGGCCGTTCAGCGGTTCGGGGCCGATGTGCTGGCCGAAGCAGGCCCTCAGCAGCCCCCGCGCTGCTTCCGGGGGGTAGTTCCGCAACGTAAAGGCAGGGGGCGACCCGCAAGAACCCTGCCACGTGACCGCGACGTCAAAGACGCCGCCCTGCGCGTACTTGTGCGTGCACATCGATGTGCCCAGCTCAAATAGATTTGTCTGGCCGTCCCCCCAGCTGACCCTTACTAAACTTTCGTTGTGTGGTGTGCAGTTGGCAGCAGCTGCGAGTAACCTCCTCCGCGGCAAATTGTTGGCGGGCGGGGGCTCTAGCGGAAGCGAGAGCGTGGTGTTGTCGGAAACGTTCCACTGTAAGTTTAGGTCAGGCGACGGCGGAACGGTCGTCGTCGTCAAAGGTGGAACGGTCGTCGGCGGCTGCGTCGTCAAAGGTGGAACGGTCGTCGGCGGCTGCGTCGTCGTCGACAACGGTGGAACGGTCGTCGGCGGAAACGTCGTCGTCGACAACGGTGGAACGGTCGTCAGCGGCTGCGTCGTCAAAGGTGGAACGGTCGTCGGCGGAAACGTCGTCGTCAAAGGTGGAAACGTCGGTGGTTGTGGCGGGGCGTAGGCAAGGGACAGGTGAGTAGGTGCGCACAGCCGTTGGCTACGGAGCCGCGCGCGCCAACCGCACAGGGCCGAATCGGAGGGGAACATTAAGAGAGCACACACGGCTCCAAACAGAGCGGTGGCAGCTAGTCTGCCTTTCGTCATTTTTTTTCCTTTTTAAAAGAGAGTTTGTACAACCCTTTTCTTTTTTTTATTCTCTTTTTTTTACAACAGTAGCAACTCAAAAGAAAAAAAAGAAAACTAACAAAACCTGTGCAAAAAAAAACGCCCTCCAATCCAACAAACTACTCTCTACAAAAATCCCCCCCCCCTTCTCTCTCTCTCCCCCCCCCTCCTCTCCCCTAAAAGCTAGCTAGCGCACAGGAAACCCCCCCCCCGACCCCCCCCCTCCCAATTGTCCCCCCCCCCCCGACCCCCCAAAAAAAGGGGAGGAGGGGGGTGGGGAACCTTTCGTTGCCCCTCCTCCCCTTCCTCCACCACCTGCAGCCCTCTCAGCCCCTTTCTTTTGCTAGCCCCGCGACTGTCCCCCACACCTGCACTTCAAGGGGCAACGCTGCGCCCGACACTTTTCTAGGGCCGCAACGA
This sequence comes from Paulinella micropora, assembly GCA_019918135.1. Lineage (NCBI taxonomy): Eukaryota > Cercozoa > Imbricatea > Euglyphida > Paulinellidae > Paulinella > Paulinella micropora. Next base: position 195,967 of record WBZZ01002571.1, on the reverse strand, counting down.
AACCTATTGCCGCCACGAAGCCTATTGCTGCCCACGCAAGTAAAAACACCAACAAAAAAGCGACAAAGGAGCTAGCGGCGACTCCGCGGTTGTGGCCGACGCGCAGGGGTGCGGTGCGCTTTAGGGCGCTGCTCTCGCCGCTCAGGTATCTGCTGTGCCAGACCTCGAAGTTGCTGCTCAGGTTCGCTAGCTGGCCGGGGCTCACGGCGTGAGCCCCGACGCCTATCGCGTCCAGCAAGCACTTGGTGTCGTTCGCGCGGTGGCCGAGCGAACCCAGAAAGCTCCACGTCTCGTCGTTCGTCACGTTACTGTTGAGGAAGGCTGTTTCAAACACTGTCCAGTTCCTCTGGAGCTCCGCAAGTGTCGCGTGCAGATCCGACACTCTGGCGTCGAGCTGCCGACGCTGCTGCGCCAGCTCTTCAACTGTCTTGCCCTGGCCGGCGGACCAGTCTGCCAGCGCTTTGAGCGCGGCGGCGGCATCCCCCGCGCCGCCATTCGCGTTCGTCGGCGCGAACGGGTCCCCCGACTGCGCAGAGGAGGCCAGGGCGCGGCGGTGGCGCGGAAGCGTCGGTGCAGTGGCGTTAGTGGCGTTGGTGGCGTTGTCCAACACCCACACCCCGACGGCCGAGCGCGTGACCCAGCCACGGCCGTAGTCCAGGATGCTCTGGGTCACGAGCCGCTGCCAGTCGGCCTGGACCTGCAACGACGCTACGCTCAGGTTCGCGATCTGGCCCAGGAGCACCGCTTGTTCGTTCGTGTACGAGCTGCGCAGCAGCTCCTGCTCGACACCAGGCTGGATAGCGGCGGCCGCCTGCCACACGAAACACAGTGCGCCGCCCACGAGCAGCCGTACCTCGGCGGGGCTGGTACAATTCGGCTTCGTCACGAGCGGCCACACCAGGCGCAGCGCGGGCGGCAGCGTCGAGTTGCACCAGCCAGCCGCGCCGCGGACTGCTATTTGCGCCGATGTCACAACCGTTGTGGACGAGAACTCCAGCGCCATGTCGGCCGTGCCCGGCAGCGCCACGCCGACCTGCCGCGGGCACGCCCCCGAGGGCGCAGGCGACTGTCCACCACTGTTGCCTCCATTCGCCGCCGCCGTCATGTTCGAGGGCACGTGCAGCTGCGCCGTGACCCGGCCGCGGCCCGACGCGGCCCGCCACACCAGGCGCCCGCCGACAGTCGACTGCAGCTCGAAGTCCTGCAGCACCGCGCACGTCCGCCGGACAGAAGCCCCGGGCGCCCGCGCGCAGAACAACCGGTTCTGTACCTTGAGCACCGGGCGCGCCAGCACGACGGGCGCCAGCAGTTCCAGGCGCGGGTCGAAGTCGTCCGCCGCGGGCTGCGCGTGCGCCAGCGAGCCGTGCTCGTGGCGGTAGAAGTCCTCGAAGCTGAACATGTCCCACGTGCCGTCGCCGCGCGCACTTGTACTGTTTCGTGCGGCCGCCACGGGCAGGCGCACCGTGTTTAGGCACACGCCGCCCGCCGCGCGCGACGCGCGCATGTGCGAGCTGCTGCCGTGGCAAACATCGTCCGGGTCCACGTCCACGACGTAACGTTTCCCGACCGAGGCCGTCGGCGCCGTACAATTCCCGTCCAGCGCGCACTCGACTTCGCCCGCGTAGTACCAGTCCCGCGCCAACAGGTCCGCGCCGCCGATGTCGTGGTCTACCAGCTCCCAACGCAGCGCGGACACCCGCGTGGCCAGCTGTGACAGCGTGGCGGCGTCGAGGCCCGCCAGCTCGGGGCCGTTGCGGTCCAGCTCGACCGACAGCTCGACCCTCGCACTTTCGGCGGCGCCGACGCGCTGCAGCCGCACCGCGCGGCCGCCGTGCGTGAGCCAGCTGCTGCGGTAGCAGTTGACGAGGTCGGTCGGCACGTCGTTCTGGCGCAGCAGCTGCAGCTCCTCGTCCTCCAGCGCGGCCGGCTGGGACGTCCCGGCCGCGTTGAGCTCGTCGACCAGCGCCTGCACCTCGGCCAGACCGTTCGCGAACGTGATGTCCTGGATCGTGGTCGGCACTGGCGACGCCGACGAGTTGGCAGTCGTCGTCGTCGTATTCGTCGTCTCGTTAGAGGTCTGCAGTGGCGGCGACTGGAACTGCGACCACAGCGAGGGCCGGCCGGACACGAACGCCGCGACCGCGTCGGGCGGCGGCGGCGCCCGCTGGCTGAACTCGGTGCGCAGGCCCAGCGGCGGCAGCAAGCCCTCGTTCGCGTACCGGAACTCGATCGATAACGGGCTGTTGGCCAGGCGCCGCACCGCGCCGGCCCACTGCGATAATAGAATTAGCGCCAGCGGGTACGGTGTCAGCAGCCACTCGCGGTCGTCCGTGGCGTTTGGGACAGTGACGCCCATGTACAGACCGGACGTAGTCGTCAGGAATTGCGCGGGATCGGCCTGGATCTGCGCGTGCAGCGTCGCCAGCGCGCGCGACGTGCGCACGTTGCTGTCGCACACCAACAGCTCGCGCATCTGCTGCACCGACGACAGTCCCGGCAGCAGTTGCGGCGCCGACGCGCGCGTGCCCGCCAGGTTCCAGTAGTTGTACACCGCGCTCTGCTCCGCGGTCGGGCCGAACGACGCCGCCAGCACGGGCCGGCCGCTCCAGTTGCCGCCGACGCCTAACAATTCAAACGGACCCTGGCACAGCGCCGTCAGCAGCCCGCGGATCTCGGCCGGCGAAGCCAGGTCTAGCCCAATGGCAGCCGCACTTAGGTCCTCGGCCGTCTCGTGCTCGGGGCCAACCGCCTTCCCGGGCGGCCGCGTCTGCTGCCCCCACGAGTTGCTCGTGACCGAGGCCACCGGCGGCAGCGCCGTCGCGGCGGCCCACGCGCTCGACTTGACGCTTGAGCGCGGCACGTCGGTGGCCGGCGCGGCGCAAACCTGATTGTCTAACGGCCGCCGCGCCAGGTCGAGGCGCAGCCATGTCGTGTTGTGGAACCACCGCGCCGACGCGGCGTCCGGCGTCGAAACTGTGGTGGGGCAGCGCTGCGCCGTCACGCGCAGCCGGCAGCCCAGGCACCGCAGCTGGTCCGACAGGCTGCCCAGCTGGCACTTGGCGGGCCCGAACGCGTCCAGCACCTGCTGTAGCTCCAGGCCGCCGCCGGCCTGGTACAGCCCGTCCTGCACCCAGCGCAGGTCGCACAGCTGCAGCAGGCGCACCTGCACCACCCACACCGCGCCGTTCTCAATCGTCGCCTGCCACAATCTCGTCTCGTGCGCCGGCGCCGTGGCGGCGGCGTTCGCTAGCTTGCGCGGCGCCACGCCGTACTCGGTGCAGTTGTCGTACGGCGTCGTCGGCAGGAACGGCACCTCGCCGGCAGTTGTCAGCGCCAGTTCCTCCTGCACGTCGCGCACGTGTGCCACGTAGCGCTGGCGCCCGTACAGCAGGCGCCGCGCCAGCGCCGCCACCTCGGCGCTGTTGGCCGCGGACTTGCCCATCACGACCGCGAAGTCCTGCATCAAGCGCGCCGTCACGTTCAGCGCCGCGTCCACCGCGGCCGCCAGCTGCCGCAGCTCGGCCACGGCCTGGCCGCTGCCCTCGTCCAGCCGCGCGATCTGCGCGCGCACCTTGGTGAGCTGCGACGACAGTTCGGCGAAGTGGCCCTCGATCGCCGCCTCCTGCGTGTCGAAGCGGGCCGTGTACTCCGCCACGCCGTACGACAGGTTTTGCAGCCTGCCCTGCAGGTTCGCCAGCGACGCCTGCTGCACGCTGTCGAGCCAGTCGTTGATGTCGGCCGACAAGTTCAGCGCCTTGACCTGCGCCTCCATGGCCTGCACCTGCGCCTGGGCAATGGCGGTCAGGCTGTTGTTGCCGGCCTTCTGGCCCGTCAGCTCCGCCACGAAGTTTTCTAGCGCCGCTGCGTTCGCGGCCACGTCCAGCGCCGCCTTCGCGACCGTCAGGCGCAGCGTCTGCGACGTCTGCGACGTGACAAAGTTCGGCTTGCACCTGGGCTCGTACGTGTACCCGCTCTTGGTGGTGCATTTGCCAGTGCAGCCTTCGCCGGTGTTCGAAACTATCCTGCCGCCCGTGCGGAAGTCGTACGTCTCCTTGGTCAGCAGCAGGCGGTTGAACGACGGCAGCCGGTTCTGCGCGCCGTTCAGCGTGCACGTCGCTTCTGGTACGGCCCTCACCTCAGCCACGGTCGACGCCGACGCGTCGGCTGCGGTTGCGCTCGCCAGCGTCGCGTCACCGAAGCACTTGGAGACCAGGGCCTTGAAAATCTCGTACTGGCGGTTGTCGACTCCATAAAAGAAGATGTTTTCGTTGCAGACCTGCTCGCAATCTGGGTGTCCAAACGCCGCGATTCCCCCGTAGACCGTGGTGCAGTTCTGGGGCTGCTGGATGCTTACCAGGTCCTTGCAGCCTGCCAGAGCCTTGGCCTGGCTGTCGAAACCCCAGTCGTACGCAGACGGTTTTCGGCACCAGCGGCGCGCCGTGCTGCAGTTGAAGCCGACCTTCTCCATGCTCTGGATTTGACCGTTCGCGAACAGCAGCAGCGCGTATAGCTGGCTGCCGGAGTATTTATCGGTCTGCCCCATCGCTTTCATAAAAGCGCTGTCGCACTTGTCCTCTATGGTCGCGGCGCCGGTCGACATCTCGGCGCGCAGCAAGCGAAAGTCCAGCAGCGGCGAGCAGTAGCTGCGCCCGCGGTTGCGCACGCACGCCTGCAGCTGGCCGTGCGTGCGCAGCCGTCCATCCGCTGCGAGCCGCTCCCAGGGGTTCACGGGGCACACCTTGAGCCCCTCGTTCGTCGACTCCGCGCACGGGCACTCTAGGTTGCGCAGCCAGCCCACGTCGCTGCTGTTGCCCGCCGACCGGAACCAGAACTGCGAAGCCGCTAGTTGTCCTTTCTTGCAGAAGTAGCGCCTGTAGACGTCGAGCTCGGATTCGCCTGACTGCGGCTCCACGAAGCCGTCCCCTTCGTCGTCCAGCAGCACCCATAAACTCTCGACCAGGGCCCGCCGGAAGGCCTCGGCCGACCCGCCGAAGCACTTGGCCGCGATGTCGTCTGCGGACGCCGAGACGCCGCCGTCGTCGGCCAGCGCGCAGTACAGCGTCTTCTCGTCGACTGTCGCACACGCGTCGCTGGTCCACCGCGACGCTGCGTTGGCCGCGTAGATCTGTGCGGGCACGCAGCTGTACGCCTCTTGCGTGTCTGCGGTTATGTCGGGAGTGAACTTGCAGCGGTTGTCGCTGGCGAACACGCGCGGGTACAGCGCATTGGGCCCCGGGGCGCTGCTCTCGCTGCCGCGGCACGCCTTCGATTCGGCGCGGGCGTTGTACGCGGTGCCGACCGGTTCACAAGGCGGGTCCCACTGCCACTGCGTAGGGTAGCCCGCCTGCGAGCGCGGCAGATTTTGTTTGGCCCCGAAGATTGTGTAGTCCTGGTCCTGGTAGACATTCGGGTAAGTCGGCGGCGCCGGCGCCAGGCGCATCGCCTGCAGCCAGCGGTACATGTCGCGCGCGCTGGTCACTGTTCTCAGCGCAGCGGCCGGCGGCGGGTCGCCCGGCGCGTTCGCGTCGCCCTGGAAGCTGACGCCCGTGATAGCCAGCACGTGGGCCGGCACCTTGCCGAGGCGGCGCGATTCCTCCCAGAAGCTGGCCTGCACGGCCGAGCACGCCGCGCGCCCGTCAATGGCCTGGAACGCCACCAGCTGCCGCATGCGGTCCTGCTCCTGCATCAGCTTGTACGTTTCATTGGTCCTGTCGATGTCGGCGTCCAGCTGCGTCTCGCGCTTCTGTTTGTCGGACCATTCATTTCCTTTATACTCAGTAATTTTGTAATTCTGGTATGTCTGGCCGTCGTTGATCCAAACCTTGTACGGCGCCGTGGCCAGGCGCAGCCTCGCTTGCGTGTGGTGCAACTCGAGCGCGCGCTTCTGGTGTAACTGTGGCTCCGCGTACCCCGGCAGGACGTCTCCGTTCGTGCACAGCATGGGCACCAGGCAAGTCTAGTCACGGTCGTTTTCGTTGTTGCGAGGGTTTGGCGTCACCGAAGGGCCGCCGGCAGGCGTCTCCGCGCGTCGTCGAGCGTCTGGTCGTTGTTGCGCTGCACCAGGTCCGAAACGATGCTGCGCACGACCGCGCCTCGAGCGATTGCCAGCAACGACAATAATCCCCAGGCAGCGATCGACATTGAAAGCTTAAAGTTACCTCTTTACTTTTCCTTCAATTCAAAAAGCTTCTGGCAGACTTAATACAAACTCTTTTTTTTTTTTGGTAGCCAACGCTGTTTATTTAGATTTTTAAAATGACCACTGTTTTTTTTTGTGTGGCCAACAAAGGGCCGCGGTGTGGGGGGGGGGGAAGGAACGCAGGAGAGAACTACTGAATTACACGCACGTGCGTTGGGGGGGAGAGGTGGGGGGGGGGGGAGAGGAGAAAGCAACGGGACAGGATTAGAAAGGAATAGTGATGCGGGCTCGCTTCTAGGGTCTTTTGCTTTAGTCAGTAATTATTTGCTGTCGTCGTTACATCGCGCCCTCCCTACCCCCGGACCCCCCCCCCCTCTGTCGTGCTTCTCTGCTTCTTGCCGCTCGCATTCTATCTCTGATCTGCAAAGCCTTGTTTTGTTTTTGGCCGGGTTTTTGCAGCAACTGCTTTTTCTTTCCGTTTCTAGCACTGTTCATTCAAGGCATTGCGGACAAAGAGGAAAGGGGGTACAAGCAAGATTTAGGACAGAAGGATTGCCACGGTAGTCAAGATCAACGCGGTAAAAGACCACGCCTGTGTTTTGACGGCAGCGGATTCGACTGGTACAGTGGAGCTATGGTAAGTCGAAGTCGGTAGGAGTGTTGCTGGAAGCAGCGCAGTTGTTGTTGTGGCCGGGGGCTGCGCACTCGATGTCGTTGGCGCAACCGCCGTCGTCGGTGGGGGTGCATTAGCGCACCCACTGTAAACCAAATAACCGTTACTTGCCTGGGAACTGCTGTAATTGACAGGGAAGTGCGGGCAAGCGCCCCTAGTGCAGTTACAAGCAGGCGCAACAACTGTAGACTTTGCAAGCTCGAACGGCGTGCCTATCTCTATTTGCATACAGTCGCCTCCGATTGCGTTATACCTCAAAAAGTCAATCACGAGGTATGTATCGACGCTGGACCAGTTCGAGCACGGGCGGGACCATCGATGCCGCAGTACGACATCACCCTTAGTGTCGTTGTAGTTTTCGGGCATTTCGTATGACATAAAAGAGTTACGTCTGTTTGTTATATCGTATTGGTTACTATAAGTATTGTTGATAACCGCCCAGACATTTTCTGTTGGGTTGTCCAGCGCATCGGCGCACAGTGCCCCAAGAGACAACACGTCGTATTCTATGTCGCCCCAAGGCCCCGTGGGAGGAACAGCGGGCTGCACATACATTTCTACTAACGCGTAGCAGCCTTGCGCAATGTGCACGCGCGTTTCTACGCCGTGACTGGTGGGTAGCGGCAGGGCGAGTGACCCAGCATAGTGGGTTTTGTTACCTGGAAACAAGAACGAGCCACTACTAGAGATACGGCAAGTGCAGAACGCGCCCGAACAGTTGGCGACCGACTGTTGAGGGTTCAGGCAGATCTTTGTACTGTTCCCGATGCACAAGGTGTCTGCACAACTGCCAAGAGCGCGCGACGCCAGCGTTATCAACAGGAAAGCAAGCATCTAAAAAATGTTTTGTTTTTTGGTAACTTCCTTAGGCACTTTTTTTTGTTTTCGTAGTGGACAGATTTTGGTTAGGAAATAAAAACGTGGTTAAAAAAATTGTCTTGGCACGCTCTAACTAAACATTCGACAATCTTGGGGGTATCCCTTTTTCCGAAATTTTCCATGAAGTATATGGACTTTTTTGAAAACGTGTGGAAATGAAAGGAAATGAATTCCCTGATTGCAGAACATATAAAAATAATATTAAAATATGTTTTTATTAATTGTAATACACTTTAACTTCATCTTCAGAGGTGGGCAGGAACCGGTCCGACACGGTAATTTTTCTACTTTTTCGTAGTCCCGGCTACATGAATCTATGATGATAACAATGCCGAACATGCAGAATTTGCTTTTACTGTTTATTCTTGCTTATATTAAGCATTTTACTATATTAAGACATGGTTTTACCTTCAAAAAATTCTGTTTGCCCGCTGTGATGTACGCTGGTACGTAGAGGGGGGAGGGGGGGGGTGGGGGGGGGGAATGGGTCGGAGGGAGGACGCTTCACATCAGATTCTGGTGCATTATCAGAGTTAAACAAATTTCTAATTTCAGTTTTTAGAAGAAGCGTTACAGTTGCAGTTGCCCTAGACAAAAACCATTATGAAAAAGTCGGACCCAGAAAAATTCATTCAAAAAAAATAATCACATACGACCACGTCCACGTCCACGTCCACGTCCACCCGCAGCACGACGTGCGCGGCGACGTCCGCGCAAACGGATTCCTGAGTTACGCATTCTCCAACTTGCGTCGGAGCGATCTGAATCATCTACAATATGGATAGCATCATGTTAAGGAGGAGAAGAACAAGAAGAAGAAGAAGAAGAAGAAGAAGAAGAAGAAGAAGAAGAAGAAGAAGAAGAAGAAGAAGAAGAAGAAGAAGAAGAAGAAAACTAATACCATGCTTTTCTTCCTCTGAACCAGAAGATCGATCAGACGATGAGTCAGTTGATGAACTGGAAGATGAAGTATCAGATAAGTCATCCTCTGAATCTGCCACTGGTTCTGCAGGCTGAGCAGCACCAAGCTCTTCTTCCTCAGGGAACCCACAGTCGCATCGTTCGAAATGGTTCCACGCTTGTTCAATAAGCTCTGCCTTCTTGAACTGTTTCCGATCGGAGTTTTGCGTTGCAACACCATGCATTCTCATCCATGATTTCAATTCGCTAACTACCATCTGCTTGGACGCAAATTGCTTTTTTTCCTCTGACGATCTTAGCAACGTGAGAATTTTCCGCCAAGGCTCAGAAGCATTTCCAAATGCTAAATCCTGCTCCTGCTTTTCTTCGCTAGTAAGCTGTCTTGCACCACGCCATCTCGGGTGAGCTGGAGGACGTCCTTCATTAACAAAATAAGTGCGTGGTAAGGACAGCAGCTCTTCATCGGTCAAACGCGTAAGTGCGTTCATTTTCTCCTGTCGTTCTTGAGGCAACTCCATCCAATTTACAGGTAGCTCGTCGATCAATCGAAATTCTGCTCTCCATTCCTTGCCTTTTGCATCGACACAGGACATATGAGCAGGACGGCCGGGCAGGCCGCCTTCGAAGTAATCTCCATCCACCTCTACTCTGGTCAAATTTCCACCTGCTAACATTTCCTCCACATGTGCTCGCTCATCCGGCCCTAGGTATTTAGTAGCCAAAGCACGAATATCCTTCTTCAGGCGCGGATTGACGAAGTAGCCGACTGGAAGCTTGGGAGGCATGTCGGTCGCTGTCATAAATAGAGAGAGAGATAGATAGATAGAACGAGAGAAAGATATATATATATATATATATATATATAGAGAGAGAGAGAGAGAGAAAGAGAAAGATAGATAATATTATTACCGGGGCGTCCGATTAACAAATTGATCGGTTCTCCTCTGGGATCATCACGCACTCCATGAAAATCCTGTGCGTCTCCCCAAGTAGCGATCTCTACAGTCGGCAAAGCGTCAGGATCTTTCTTGGTGATTCTATATGCCAAGGGTTTGTTGTAGTTTTTGAAACTCTTGTTCATACACGGGCTAAAATGAGTCATCCAGTCGTAGTTACATCCGAGAACAACCAGCACATGCCTCTTCTTGTGCTGCTTCTTGAATGCAAGAATGAGCTTTAATAACGCTTGAGCGATGTTAGTTGTCAGGAAGGTGCTCTTCCACCCGATATCCATAACTCGAAATTCCTGATCATCTCCATCGTGCCCGTGCCCTGGTGGCTTGCGATGTGACTCTACTTGGAAACGGATTCCTCTGTCAACGACATTGAGCCCAAGGAAACCCAGCATCGCCCACGCGGTGTTATCACCAGCTCCGTCCCACTCAAGATATAATTTCCACGCTTGCATTGTGCGAGGGTTCCAAAGTTGCCAATGTAAAAGTGCGGCAAGCATAGTAATGTTGCTGTTCGCGCCGTGTTCTACCGCGCCTTCAAGGTACGTCAGAATAAAATGCGTATCGGTAGTGTAGCAGGTATTGATTCCAACGCAAAGGCGAAACACAATTTTTCCTTTGAAATCTTTCGCGGCGCGGCGGCAAGATGGGATCTTCACTGGCGGTTTCATATCGGCTGATATGACTGTGGCAGCAAAATCTGCTGGTGCTGCCTTCTTGCGCTGCATGCTGGCAACGCGGCACGCCCTGTGAATTTTGTGATGAAGCCTGCTACGGCGACGCCATTCTTGAGCTTCTACTTCAGTCCTGAAACCGTTAGAATGATCAGCAGCAAGCTCTGTGCAGATCTCGCATTTTGAGAAATCTCCTTCTGCAAAACAAACCTGTAATAAGTAATGATAACGAAAATATGCATAATACCTCTGACAAACTTGACGTGCGGAAAATCCATGCGCCAAACTTTGTTGATCGTATTGTCTGTCGGAGGATTATTTGGATCAACTCGTTTCGAACAACCAAACCGAAGGCACATATCTTTCCAATTCTCGCGAACATAGTTTTGGACTCCTGCGTCCTGAGCCATTTCTTGCATCCTCCATATTCCGTCGCTGCATATCTCCGGGTAACTCTCCATGAACTTCTCGCAGAGTAATACTGCTACCACATCTTCTGTTTCAGGAACGGTTGAGTAGCTTTTTGTCAAAACCTTCGTGTTATTTGCAAGAAGTTTGTGTGCTCTTGACAAAACTTTATCACCGATCCCGTAGATACGCTGCCAGGCTACTTTGCACACAGCCTCCGTTAAATACATATACTGAAACGATCCAGTTTTTGTTTGAAACGATTCAAGCTGCGAAGCTGCCCAAGAATAAAGCTCACTGAGAGACGATGACGCATTCTTCGCTCTCGTGTAAAGCACATCACGCGTGTCGATAAATGAATAACACTTCCACTTTTTGCAGCAGACAGACTTAACTTCCCTGTCCAAGTCGGCGAAGGTAATCCCCAACAGTTTTTGGAGCGCAGACGGTCTCTGAAGCTTCACTGCACCTTTCGTGCGACTTTTCATCGTGCAGGGGCGCGTTGGATTCTTACGTGGTCTGCTGTAAGGAATTGGTGATAATCTCATGATGTTATACAACAGCTCATTCGATTCCATAAGCTCGTCGAAGTTCAATCGAAGCTCGTTGGATAATTCCGCATCGTCCACGCCGACCAGAGGAGGAAGCAATCCAGGGTTGATAGATGCAGCATCACCGTTTGAATCCGTATCTGAACACTCTTCGTCGACGTTCTACGCAAACAAGATCGCTTATGAACATTAACCAGCATGAACATAGACAGGTAGAGAAAAAAAATTACCATGGAGCCAGTAGGAAGATATAGTCTAGAGCTGCTGCAGCTACTAACATCATATCCTGTAGTGACAGTAGAACTGTCTGACTGTTTCCAGCTGTCGAGGTTAGCATCAACGTCAGGAACACCTGCCTGTAAAAAAGAATCTTCTCAGTAATAATTTTCATTTATTTATTTTTTACCTGTGCATCACTCAAGCTTGATTTTTCTGTGATGACTGTAATGTCCGAGCTTTCCCTGGGCAGAAGCGTGCGGCGACTATCTGAAATTGAGGACACGCTGTCGAGAAGCTTCCTCTTTTTTTCCGGCGGAATAGATGATGACCTGGAGAGCGGTTGCTTTCCATCAGAACTAATACTGCTGACCGACGCTAAAAGTTCAACCTTTGCTTCATGAAGCAAGGAAATTGACTTAAGTGGAAGCGGATGTTCTTTCTCAGGAACGATGAAACATACATGACCAATGTCAGTCTCGAACAGGAAAACTGGGATTTTAGCTCCTTCCTTGGCAGCCTCTTTCAACCAGACCGGATGTGCATCGCTTGGCAGCGTAGCTATCTCTAGGTCTGGATTAGGTGCATAGCTGAGCAAAATCTCTTGATCTTTCGATATTGCGGTGGTGACAGTCACAATAGGAGTACCCTTGCTGACCTGACATTATTTACAACAATATTTATAGAAAAAATACAACACACGTAACAAAAACTTACATTGCATGGATGTATGTAACAACTAACATAATTTACCTTCACGTTCGGTCGGCAAGTGTCATCGTCGAGCTTGTTGAACCCTTGCGATGAAGAGTTGATGAGATGCATTGCATTCCTGCTCGATTCGTTAATGAATTTAATTGGATGCATCCCTGTTTGCAGGGAACTCCCAATTTTCATAGTGAAATGATCAGAAAATGCAGCATGATCTGCAGCACGCAAAGACTTTCCTCCTGGTTCGAGGAGCCCAAGCTGAAAAGAAGGAGGAAGGTATTTATCAGCAAAGACTCCGTAGCCACCACCACGGTGTGCCACATATATCGGCGCCTTGCTAGCCCTCAGCATGGCATACCTAAAGTTTGAAATACACATGAAAAAAATGGCAGCGCTTCCCGTTAGAGGGAATCACTAAAAAAAAAAAAGGACAGAGAAAGGCTCACTGATAGAAGGCCACACACACTAGCTAGTTATACTAAAGCTAGTATCTATACTCCCCTCTTTAAACTATGCTATATAATAATAATAATAATAATAATAATAATAATAATAATAATAATAATAATAATAATAATAATAATAACAATAATAACAATAATAATAATAATAATAGATTTATCAGTCAATGCCTTTGATCCTGTCGGACATGTGCCTCCATTGGTAGCACGGGGCCGTTCGGTGACGCGGCTCCGCTCCAAAGACTCAATAATAATAATAATAATAATAATAATAATAATAATAATAATAATAATAGTGCTTCTCTGTCAATGGCTGATGCATTTCTGCACATGCGCCTCCATCGTCTCACCCGTGAGGGGAGTACGAAGAATTGACGATAAGCTCTAATGACACCCCCGCAAGGGCAGTTCCAACACTTCCAGACGGGCCGGTATGTTCAATGAAAATACTGGTCCAGACGGATCGTTACGTTCAATGAAAATACTGGTGGCACCGACGGGAATCGAACTGGCGACAGGGCCCAGATGGTAGAACTTGACCACTGGGCTATCACGGTGTCCATAATAATAATAATAATAATAATAATAATAATAATAATAATAATAATAATAATAATAATAATAATAATAATAATAATAATAATAATAGTGCTTCTCAGTCAATGGCGAATGCATTTCTGCACATGTGCCTCCATCGTCTCACCCGTGAGGGGAGTACGAAGATTTGACGATAGGCTCTACTGACACCCCCGCAAGGCAGCTCCAAGCAACAATAATAATAATAATAATAATAATAATAATAATAATAATAATAATAATAATAATAATAATAATATATTGAAGAGGAAATGCAAAATCATGCCGGTCAGTTTCACAAACTT